>SJYX01022814.1:62540-99524 GCA_006410675.1 Oreotragus oreotragus | reverse complement strand
GAAACGCAGTACTTGGATGCAATCTCAAAAACGACAGAATGATCTCTGTTCGTTTCCAAGGCAAACCATTCAATATCACAGTTATCCAAGTCTCCTGACTCCAGGGAACATTAATTGACAGGAGCTCATCAAACGCCTTCATGTCTACACTGAAACCAAGCACCACCCAAAGGCCAACAAGTTCCAGAGCAAGACATACCACACAAATTCTCCAGCAACACAGAAACATAGCCCTGAGCTTCAATATACAGGCTGCCCAAATTTACACCAAAGCCATTAACATCTCATAACTCATTACTGGACACTTCATTGCATTCCAGAGAGAAGAAATCCAACTCCACCCACCAGAACACCGAAACAAGCTTCCCTAACCAGGAAACCTTGACAAGCCAACTGTCCAACTCCACCCACAGTGAGGAAACCCCACAATAAAGAGAACCACAAACTGCCAGAATAGGGAAAGGCCACCCCAAACACAGCAATATAAACAAGATGAAAAAGAGAGAGAAATATCCATTAGGTAAAGGAACAGGATAAATGCCCACCAAACCAAACAAAAGAGGAAGAGATAAGGAATCTACTTGATAAAGAATTCTGAATAATGATAGTGAAAATGATCCAAAATCTTGAAAACAAATTGAAGTTACAGATAAATAGGCTGGAGACAAGGATTGAGAAGANCTGGAAAAAGATATATTACGCAAATAGAGACCAAAAGAAAGCAGGAGTAGCAATGCTCATATATAGACTTTAAAACAAAGGCTGTGAAAAGAGACAAGGAAGGACACTACATAATGATCAAAGGATCAATCCAAGAAGAAGATATAACAATTATAAATATATATGCAACACAGGAGCACTGCAATATGTAAGACAAATGTGAAAGGGGAAAATAATAATAACACAATAATAGTGGGAGATTTAATACCCCACGAACACCTATGGATAGATCAACTAATCAGGAAATTAACAAGGAAACACAAATTTTAAATGATACACTAGACCAGTTAGACCTAATTGATATCTATAGGACATTTCACCCCAAAACAATGAATTTCACCTTTTTCTCAAGTACACATGGAAATTTCTCCAGGATAGATCACATCCTGGGCCATAAATCTGGCCTTGGTAAATTCAAAAAAAAAAATTGAAATTATTCCAAGCATCTTTTCTGGCCACAATGCAGTAAGATTAGATACCCAAAACAATGAATTTCACCTTTTTCTCAAGTACACATGGAAATTTCTCCAGGATAGATCACATCCTGGGCCATAAATCTGGCCTTGGTAAATTCAAAAAAAAAAATTGAAATTATTCCAAGCATCTTTTCTGGCCACAATGCAGTAAGATTAGATCTCAATTACAGGAAAAAAAAAAACCTACTAAAAATTCCAACACGTGGAGGCTGAACAACACGCTGCTGAATAACCAACAAATCACAGAAGAAATAAAAAAAGAAATCAAAATATGCATAGAAATGAATGAAAATGAAAACACAAAACCCAAAACCTGTGGGATACTATAAAAGCAGTGCTAAGGGGAAGGTTCATAGCAATACAGGTATACCTCAAGAAACAAGAAAAAATCAAATAAATAACCTAACTCTACACCTAAACCAACTAGAAAAGGAAGAAATGAAGAACCCCAGAGTTAGTAGAAGGAAAGAAATTTTAAAAAATTAGGGCAGAAATAAATGCAAAAGAAACAAAAGAGACCATAGCAAAAATCAACAAAGCCAAAAGCTGGTTTTTTGAAAAGATAAATAAAATTGACAAACCATTAGCCAGACTCATCAAGAAACAAAGGGAGAAAAATCAAATCAATAAAATCAGAAATGAAAATGGAGAGATCACAACAGACAACACAGAAATACAAAGAATCATAAGAGACTACTATCAGCAATTATATGCCAATAAATTGGACAACGTGGAAGAAATGGACAAATTCTTAGAAAAATACAACTTTCCAAAACTGAACCAGGAAGAAATAGAAAATCTTAACAGACCCATCACAAGCACGGAAATTGAAACTGTAATCAGAAATCTTCCAGCAAACAAAAGCCCAGGTCCAGACGGCTTCACAGCTGAATTCTACCAAAAATTTCGAGAAGAGCTAACACCTATCCTACTCAAACTCTTCCAGAAAATTGCAGAGGAAGGTAAACTTCCAAACTCATTCTATGAGGCCACCATCACCCTAATACCAAAACCTGACAAAGATGCCACAAAAAAAGAAAACTACAGGCCAATATCACTGATGAACATAGATGCAAAAATCCTCAACAAAATTCTAGCAATCAGAATCCAACAACACATTAAAAAGATCATACACCATGACCAAGTAGGCTTTATCCCAGGAATGCAAGGATTCTTCAATATTCGCAAATCAATCAATGTAATTCACCACATTAACAAATTGAAAAATAAATGCCATATGATTATCTCAATAGATGCAGAGAAGGCCTTTGATAAAATTCAACATCCATTTATGATAAAAACTCTCCAGAAAGCAGGAATAGAAGGAACATACCTCAACATAATAAAAGCTATATATGACAAACCCACAGCAAACATTATCCTCAATGGTGAAAAATTGAAAGCATTTCCCCTAAAGTCAGGAACAAGACAAGGATGTCCACTTTCACCGCTACTATTCAACATAGTTCTGGAAGTTTTGGCCACAGCAATCAGAGCAGAAAAAGAAATAAAAGGAATCCAAATTGGAAAAGAAGAAGTAAAACTCTCACTGTTTGCAGATGACATGATCCTCTACATAGAAAACCCTAAAGACTCCACCAGAAAATTACTAGAGCTAATCAATGAATATAGTAAAGTTGCAGGATATAAAATCAACACACAGAAATCCCTTGCATTCCTATACACTAATAATGAGAAAGTAGAAAACGAAATTAAGGAAACAATTCCATTCACCATTGCAACGAAAAGAATAAAATACTTAGGAATATATCTACCTAAAGAAACTAAAGACTTATATATAGAAAACTATAAAACACTGATGAAAGAAATCAAAGAGGACACTAATAGATGGAGAAATATACCATGTTCATGGATTGGAAGAATCAATATAGTGAAAATGAATATATTACCCAAAGCAATCTACAGATTCAATGCAATCCCTATCAAGCTACCAGCGGTATTTTTCACAGAACTAGAACAAATAATTTCAAGATTTGTATGGAAATACAAAAAACCTCGAATAGCCAAAGCAATTTTGAGAAAGAAGAATGGAACTGGAGGAATCAACTTACCTGACTTCAGGCTCTACTACAAAGCCACAGTCATCAAGACAGTGTGGTACTGGCACAAAGACAGAAATATAGATCAATGGAACAAAATAGAAAGCCCAGAGATAAATCCACACACATATGGACACCTTATCTTTGACAAAGGAGGCAAGAATATACAATGGAGTAAAGACAATCTCTTTAACAAGTGGTGCTGGGAAAACTGGTCAACCACTTGTAAAAGAATGAAACTAGATCACTTTCTAACACCACACACAAAAATAAACTCAAAATGGATTAAAGATCTAAATGTAAGACCAGAAACTATAAAACTCCTAGAGGAGAACATAGGCAAAACACTCTCCGACATAAATCACAGCAGGATCCTCAATGATCCGCCTCCCAGAATACTGGAAATAAAAGCAAATATAAACAAATGGGATCTAATTAAAATTAAAAGCTTCTGCACAACAAAGGAAACTATAAGCAAGGTGAAAAGACAACCCTCTGAATGGGAGAAAATAATAGCAAATGAAGCAACTGACAAACAACTAATCTCAAAAATATACAAGCAACTTATACAGCTCAATTCCAGAAAAATAAACGACCCAATCAAAAAATGGGCCAAAGAACTAAATAGACATTTCTCCAAAGAAGACATACGGATGGCTAACAAACACATGAAAAGATGCTCAACGTCACTCATTATCAGAGAAATGCAAATCAAGACCACAATGAGATACCACTTCACACCAGTCAGAATGGCTGCGATCCAAAAGTCTGCAAGCAATAAATGCTGGAGAGGGTGTGGAGAAAAGGGAACCCTCTTACACTGTTGGTGGGAATGCAAACTAGTACAGCCACTATGGAGAACAGTGTGGAGATTCCTTAAGAAATTGCAAATAGAACTGCCTTATGACCCAGCAATCCCACTGCTGGGCATACACACCGAGGAAACCAGAATAGAAAGAGACACATGTACCCCAATGTTCATTGCAGCACTGTTTATAATAGCCAGGACATGGAAACAACCTAGATGTCCATCAGCAGATGAATGGATAAGAAAGCTGTGGTACATATACACAATGGAGTATTACTCAGCCATTAAAAAGAATACATTTGAATCAGTTCTAATGAGGTGGATGAAACTGGAGCCTATTATACAGAGTGAAGTAAGCCAGAAAGAAAAACACCAATACAGTATACTAATGCATATATATGGAATTTAGAAAGATGGTAATGATAACCATGTATGCGAGACAGCAAGAGAGACACAGATGTATAGAACAGTATTCTGGACTCTGTGGGAGAGGGCAAGGGTGGGTTGATCTGGGGAATGACATTGAAACAAGTATAATATCATATGTGAATCAAATCGCCAGTCCAGGTTTGATGCATGATACAGGATACTTGGGGCTGGTGAACTGGGGTGACCCAAAGGGATGGTACAGAGAGGGAAGTGGGAGGGGGGTTCAGGATGGGGAATACATGTACACCCGTGGTGGATTCATATCAATGTATGGCAAAACCAATACAATATTGTAAAGTAATTAGCCTCCAATTAAAATAAATAAATTTATATTTTAAAAAAAGTAAGTGAAAAACTCTTACTATTCTCCCTTTTACTTTTCATTGTTTTCCTTCAACAAAAATATAGTTCCCTTTTATCAGATGGAGTGCTTACTGCTTGACTGAAGCAATTCTTACTTTTCTCTAAAAATCCTCCCATGTACTGTTATTTTCTTCATTTTGCTAAGTCACTTCAGTCATGTCCGACTCTGTGCGACCCCATAGATGGCAGCCCACCAGGCTCCCCCGTCTCTGGGATTCTCCAGGCAAGAACACTGGAGTGGGTTGCCATTGCCTTCTCCAATGCATGAAAATGAAAAGCGAAAGTGAAGTTGCTCAGTCGTGTCCAACTCCTAGCGACCCCATGGACTGCAGCCTACCAGGCTCCTCTGTCCATAGGATTTTCCGTACCTCCTCTGACTTTGGCATGTCCTCTCTATCCTCCCTAAAAGATGTCATTGTTGTTCAATTGCTCAGCCATGTCCAACTCTGTGTGACCTTATGGACTGCAGCATGACGAGCTTCCCTATCCTTCACTGTATCTTGGAGTTTGCTCAAACTTATGTCCTTTGAGTCAGTGATACCATCCCTAAAAGATAAGATAGCAGCTACTCAGACACACACATGTTAATACTCGGCAGGCATCCCTTACTCCATATCTGTCCTTTCTTTCTGCCAGTTTAAGACAATGAATTAGCAGGCATAAATGCCCTTAACAAAGAGCTCCCTGGTCTAAAATTCTTAAAGAGTTGGAGGCCTTAATGAACCAAGGCACCCTCCATGGTTCAGTCTAACCATTTGAAACAACTGTTGCATATTTTCATAATTACAAGGAATTAAAAATAATTAACACAAGCCATTAAATGGCTTTTCCCAGATCTTTGAAAATTAGAACTGAAATTTTTAGGGTGAGTTGTTGGGGAGAACCTAGTTAGCCTTAGTTCTGACTCATAATACACTTTGAATAGATATGATAAAATATTTTTCAGCAGAGGTTTCTAGGGGAGATGTAGCCCATTAATTCATCTATACATATTTACAAAATGTCTGTTTCTATTATAAGCTTGTTGATGAATTGGATAACTTTAGTGATTCCTTCTGATTTTGAGAATTTGAGTGATTCTAAGAGAAAATTGAAATGAGTCCGGAAGAATTCATCGACTTTTATAGAGAGGAGACAAGAAGGGACAGCTTTCCATATCATGTTAATGAAGGACACTGGTAGGAATAATAGTGGCTTGTGCTAAAGTAGCAGCTTCCCAGGTGGCTCAGTGGTAAAGAATCTCCCTGCCAAACAGGAGATGTGGGTTCAGTCCCTGGGTCAGGAAGATCCTCTGGAGAAGGAAATAACAACTCACTCCGGTATTTCTGCCTGGAGATCCCATGGGCAGAGAGGAACCTGGCAGGCTACAGTCCGTAGGGTCACAAAGAGTTGGACACAACTTAGCACCTAGACCGCCACTGCCACCATGCTAGAGTGGGTGGATAGATCTCTCTGGTAGAGCAAAGATTTTCCCCAGGAAATCATGAGAAATATGACTGAAAGGATAGATTGGACCAGGTTATTGGATGCTCTTAATATCAGGCAAAGGTATTCCAAGTTGGCACTGCAGGCATGAGACAGCCATTGTCATGATCCTGAACTGGGGGACAGTATGAAAAAAAAGGATGAGAAGCCAGTGGCCATCATTAGTTAAAGTGACATTTCCTCCCATTTACACAGATAATTTAATGAAAATGAACACTTCCAATCAGAGTAGAAAAGTCACATTCCTGTGGCCTAGATGCACAGAAATGGGAACGGAAGGCAGTTCTCTCCCCTTTCACAGTTCTCATTTTCTCTGTAACCCACATCTCTCAGATCATGATAATGTCGTTTGCTAGATGTTCCAAAGGCTGCTAATGAGATGCAGCTATAATCTATTCACTTCCTAGCCTTCGCTGGAAACCAGACTACCCTCTTCACCTGCTGCACTGCCCAAATGCCCACAGGGGCAGTATAGTGTGACCTGAGTGCCCAGGGGGAAAGGACAGTCCTCACCCAGGCAGGTCATCACTTCTCATTACACTCACCGGGAATGAAGGGGATGTGGGCCTCTCACTGCCAAAATCAGAATGAACAAGGGAAAACCAGGCAGAGAAGAAAATGGGATGCCTGAACTCAGAAATAGATTGAGAAAAAGGAAGAGGAAACCAAAAAGAGACTTCACTCCACAGAGGGCATCTGACCGAAAGAAGAGTCATCAACATGTCTGTTTAACATCACGAAGACAGAACAAGAAAGAAGCCGGGTTATAGGGTAGGGAGACTATAACATTAACTTTTCAGGTGAGCTTAGTTCTTAACAAGGGCTGTTAACAGGCCAGGTCACTGAAGAAGGTTGTGAAATCTCCCTCTTTAGGTCCTTAAAAATAGCTCTAGGGACTTAACCTGGGCATCTAGTGGTTGAGAATCCACCTTCCAATGCAGTGGACATGGGTTCAATCCCTGGTTGGGGAACTAAGATCCCACATGTCTCAGGGCAACTAAGCCTGTGCATCACAACTAGAGAAAGCACCCGCACCACAATGAAGACCCAGCATAGGCAAAGTAAAAACTAAACAATAAGAAAATTTCAAAATAGCTCTAATTTATATTTGCCTGGGAATAAGCTAAGAAATTACATATTGGAAGACTGGAAGGAGCATAATTTAGCCTTTCAAAGACATTCCTAATCAAGTAATATGGCTCTTTTTTCCTCTTTCTTTTTAGTTGCACTAAATTAGTTTAGCCTAAATTAATTGAAACTGGTTAAGATCTGGGGTGGGTTTTGTGTGTACTCTTGCCCTTGTGTTTTCACTGTCTTCTTCCTTATGATTGAGATTCTCCCAGGCTCATCTATTCCCCCTTCAAAAGTCTGTATTTAACCACTCCAGTTTTCAGTCATTCTTCCACACTCAGCAATATGGGTGGTCTTTGTCACACATTCAGCAGCTACCCCAAACTATTTTGTATTCTTTGTTGGCCCTTATTGGTTTTTAATCCCAACTCATTGCCAGTTCAATAAGGCAGAGGCAATATTTTATACTGTGTCATTTTTCCAAGAATGCACATGCTTCAGTTTAATGTTATTATTGACCAGCAAAATAAATATCAAATAAATTGTATATATGTAATTTAGTATTTATGGAGCATTTACTATGTGTGAAAGTGAAAGTGAAAGTCGCTCAGTCATGTCTGACTCTTTGAGACCCCATGGACTATATAGTCCATGGAATTCTCCAGACCAGAATACTGGAGTGGGTAGCCGTTCCCTTCTCCAGGGGGTCTTCCAGACCCAGGAATCGAACAGGGGTCTCCTGCATCACAGGAAAATTCTTTACCAGCTGAGCTACCATCTTTGTTTAACAATTTTCTCAAATATTAGAGACATTTCCTAAAATTTCTCTTCAGAAAATGATCTCTACCAGACCAGAATACTGGAGTGGGTAGCCGTTCCCTTCTCCAGGGGGTCTTCCAGACCCAGGAATCGAACAGGGGTCTCCTGCATCACAGGAAAATTCTTTACCAGCTGAGCTACCATCTTTGTTTAACAATTTTCTCAAATATTAGAGACATTTCCTAAAATTTCTCTTCAGAAAATGATCTCTAGGGTATATAAAGATTGTGTTGAACAAGTGTTTTGTTACAGGCAAGTTGGTTACTTAGAACATGATCATTTACAAAATACTAGTAAGCATAATTTAAGAACTAGATTCCTGAATGCAGAAAGGAAGAGCTAGAAAAAATTTTTCTTTGAAAATTGTGCAGAAGAAATCTTGATTGAAAAAGAGAAGAGTGGAGAATATTACATACAGAGAGCATACTAACATGACAGTCTCTCTTGATATTTGTAGTTAAATATAAAGTAGGAAGGAAAAGGCAATGGCACCCCCCTCCGGTACTCTTGCCAGGAAAAAGCCCATGGACAGAAGAGCCTGGAAGGCTGCAGTCCATGGGGTCACTGAGGGTCAGACATGACTGAGCGACTTCACTTTCACTTTTCACTTTCATGCATTGGAGAAGGAAATGGCAACCCACTCCAGTGTTCTTGCCTGGAGAATCCCAGGGATGGTGGAGCCTGGTGGGCTGCCATCTATGGGGTCGCACAGAGTCGGACACGACTGAAGTGACTTAGCATAAAGTAGGAAGACTGGTGAAACCCAGGAGGATGACAAGAGTGATGGTTTAAGACCAGCAGTCAAATGAAACAGAGGTGGGTTTCTTTGCTGTCTGGGAAAATCATCTCAAAGACTTTTTATACCAAATGCATCTAGAATCTTAAGAATCTGTAGACAAATTCCAGGAATGATCTATTATTAGAGTGAAGAAAAAAAACCCACTGTGATGTAGAGAAAATGATCAACTTAATGCCCTAATGGATAGAAGTTAAGGGTTAGTAAAAAATATGTCTTGATTACTTCAAACCTTTCTCCTATGTATCATTCTTTAGGAATATAGCATGTTTAAATTTTCGATACTTGATTAAAGTAATGACTATTGAGTAGAAGACCGAGACAGACTCTCCATTAACCTGGTTGACAAAGCAACGAAGTTAGGAAATCTATGCAATAAAGTCACAACTCCATAACCAAGGCGTAATCACTATTTCATTATTAAGGATTTGGTAGATTACCCTAATCATAGTCAAAGTACTTCACAAGAGCTAAACTTACAGTGATAAAACTGTAAAATATTCTAATGTCACATCATAAATGGATCACAATTTTGTGATGAATTAGACTATAAACAAATATCCAGTCATGACAGGAAACACTTTATTAACCTTCAATAATTCAGAGTCCTTAATAATACCACCATACCGTAGGTCTATGCTTCAGAGCCTCCACTTCAAACCATGAAAACCTTGACATTTGCATTTTCTGGTTATTTGGACAGTTACAGTCTTAACATAGATCATAAAGTAAATTATTAAGAGGCAGAAATTAGATACCTGACAGGCTTCCTCTATTTTCCAGGAAATAAGGTTTTTTGTAATTTTACATTGTTGGATAGATAGATAGATAGGTGGACAGATAAAGGTTGAGTATTTCCCTCATTATTTTATGAGTACTCCCCAAACTCTATCACATCTTGGTACAAATGGTAAGTAATAACTTTTGAATAGCACCCTGGAAAAATGGAGGAAGCTGGTGTGCTCTGACCTATCAGTGCCTCTTCCTGCTGACTCAAAGTTAAGAGACCTACATCTCTGCTACCTAGAACTTATCTGTGGCTCTCTAATAGCAAAGCTCTAGAGATGGTTGGGGTTTGGTAACCTCTCCTGTGGTCCTCTATCATGAAAACATGTTCTTCCAGCATCCCTATACTCACTGAACTCAGCATCTCTAGGGGATAGAAAGGAGATGAGCAGCCTCGCAGAAAGGAGGAATTGGCATGCATTCTTGAATGGAGTGAGCAGAAACACTCATTTGTAGGCAGTGGCAGCTGTGGTCCTCAGGGAATTTTGCTGACAGTATGAGAGTGGGGCATGATGTCACAGGAACCCTGGCTTGGTCAGAACAGCATGGTGTCCAAGGCAGCTGATCTGTTCATCCAGATTGAAAAGATTTCTTCTCCTGCTGCTCTCCCACCCTCCCCTTCTCCCTGCCAGTCTGAGTGATAATTGTAAAGCCATGCAGTTCCTTTCAGAAGTAGGCCATGGGAGCTAGGGCTGGGCGTTTTTATTGCTGGCATGTTGCAATTATCACCGAGGATGGCTCTGATGACAGCATAATACATGTGGTGTTTTGTGCTAAAAAAAAAAAAAAAAATTTTTAATGCCAGTGGCTTAAAGAGAAAAACTTCCCTATGATCCAAGCACAGTTTCAATATGACATATGATCTGTATGGGACCAAATTCATGGTCACCTTTTTTCACCATCAAGACTATTCCTACAAACAAGTCTATAGATCTAGCCCTTGGGAGGCCATGAAAGATATTCAGGAACTCTTAAGATCTCAACAGAGTGGCAAGGGGATATTTTATACAGGGCCTGTGTTAGAGTTCAGAATTTAAATTTATCTAAACCTTAGAGGAAGATGTTAGCCTCAGAATAGGATTTTAAGAAAGTTTAAATCTTTTGTCTATCACTTACCATCTGAATGACTTGGCAAATTTTAGTTAACTTCTCTTACCCTCACTGTAAATAATGTATATAGCAATATCTATTTTATGGGCTTCCTAGGTGGCTCAGTGGTAAAGAATCTGCCTGCTAACATAAGAAATACAGGTTCAGTTCCTGGATTGGGAAGATCCCCTGGAGAAGGAAATGGTAATCTACTCTTGCCTGGGAAATACCAAGGACAGCCGAGTCTGGCAGGCTACAGTCCATGGGGTTGCAAAGAGACACAACTGAGCGACTAAACAACAACATCCACTTTATAGACTTGTTAGAATTACATGGCTAAATGTAAGTAAAATACTTTGCACAAAGCCTGACCCAATGAAAATGCTCCATAAATAGTAGCTGTTGCTGATGCTATATTTGTAGTTATTATTACATATATCACTCTTATTTCAGGAAGGGACCTCAGAAGAAAATTATTATTCATAGTTGCTAAATATTTCTTAGTAATGAATAAGTCACATAACTATCACAGAGACAATTAGAATCATGATACCAGTCATAACCTCTTCAAAATCTTAATATTTCACAGAAGAGAGAAGTTTGAACAAGCCATCCCAAACAAGAAGCAGACAATTTGGAACATACACCCCTGCACCAGAGCAATCCATAAACTCAAAAATTTCTTAAAAGCACCACGAAGCTTAAGGTAAGTATCCATTTGCTGGATAAGTTAAAAATGAATATAATATATATTTAATGTTGGCATTTTTATACCAAAGGCTATAGCTTTTCATATTATTGAACCATCTAAAAAAAGTTAATTTTTCATATTTCATGGCTATTTTTATTTATTTAACCATGAACTGCTAACCTGAAAAGGCTTTGCCTTATTCATTATTCAACATTAAGTAGCTATTTTTCACTTTGATGTAAGTTACTGATTTATAGACTGCTTTTACCTTAAGTCATCTGATGACAAAGCAGTGTTCCAGAAGTAGATTTTGAAGATAAGCAGCTTAAAGCAGGAGAATATTTAAGTCAGCTTGATGTTTCCTCAATAATTCATTAAAAGAAAACAATGAAAAGGAAGTTACTGTTGGACAGGAAAAATATCCTCTTCACAATCATATTCAGCTGTTAAGTTTTCATTAAGTAGTGTGTTTTACACAATTGCATTAAGAAATCATTGTATTTCTGCAACTAAACTGACAATGAGTAAAGTCCTTGGTGTGCTGGCTGTTATAAAGGACAGACTCCAAATCCATTTGGAAATGACAGAGCAATTGTTTTCCTGTTAACAGATTCAGAGAACATCCACTCAAGATAAGAGTACATGAAACCAAGAGACCAGGTCTACATTATGCCTCCAAATTAGCACTTATTGTAAAATGGGGTTTTCAGGAGTTTCCATTCCATTATTAATTTTTCTTCCCGTTCCTCTCCTTCTTCACTGAGGCAAAAAAAAAAAAAAGACTTCATCTTCTCCAGTCTCATCATCACAGTAACATCAGGTGCTTAAGAGTGGAAGTTCAGCAAGTCAACCTGGCCGAGTTCAAATGCTGGCTTAGCCACTTTCCAGCTGTGTGACCTTGGCCAAGTGATCTATTTGTCTGTACTTTGTTTTCTATGCTGCAAAATGAAAGTTACAGGCTGGTGAAAGTACGTGCAGTTTTGGGTTATTATAAGAAATTAATGGGGCTATATGTATATGTTAGATGTTACTACAGATGGGAAGACTGAAGCTCTGAGTTACAGGATTTGTGTTAAGGTTTCTCAGTTAGTCAGCAATGGACTCCAGTCTCCTCACTCCAGTTCACGACACCATTTTCCACCAGTGAACAGCATGCTGGTAGTGAACAGCATGCTGGTAGTGAACATAGTTCCTCTCTGCTTAAACAGCATCCATTCCTCCTTATAGTAATAGCAAATTGAGCTTCCTTTAGAAAGCCACCTGGTCCCCACTCTAAGTTCATGTGTCTCACTTTGTTTGGGGGCAGCAAGGGACTGTCTCTCAAGCCAAGCCTGGACAGTCAGAGCATTTCATCCTGGCCACATGGTTTGGCTCAGGAGGGGACGTGTGACTCCAGGTTAATGAGATGCCGTCAAAGATTTCTGCTGGAACAACGGGAGAGGGAAGCCCTTGTCCAATAGAAGTGACTATTAAGATAAAAGCCCAGAGCCCTTGGTCATCATCTTGCCTTGAAGAGGGTAAAGCCTGAGTGAAAAAGAAGCCAACAGAGGGATAGATAGACAATAAATGGAGAGAGAAATATTCCTAGTGACATCATTTGACACTTGGATCAAGTCACATCTGAATATCAGGAAGATCTATCCTGGGATATTTCATTTAGTCAGTAAATAAACTGGCTGTTTTCACTCTCACTGAGAAATTTCTAACTTACACAGACATTTAAAATATAATCACATTGTTCTAGCCTCGGGAACAAACTTGAGGATTTTCTTGTACTCTGAAATAAATCCTCTTGCTACAATGCAGAGAGTAAATTCAACAATCCTCCTGAATCGATGACATTGCATTATTGTCTTGGTAAGATGGCCAGCGTGGACAGTTGCATAAGGAGCACTCTGGACCCTGATCTGAGTTAGAATCCCTGCCCTTCCACAGGTTAGTCCCTTCTCCTTCACAGGTTATTTAACCTCCTGAACCTTAATGTCCTACGTGAATAAACTTGCTGCTAGGGTTCAGTGAGATGACACATGCAAAACAGTAAGCATTAAGAACGATCATAATAAAGACGACAAATGCTTACCGATGTGTGCTGCACTCTATTGTGTACTTCCCAGATGCTAACTCCCTGACTCCTCACAACAGCCTTGTGTGGTAAGGGCTCCAGTCCCGGTTTTGCAATTGAGGAAACTGGAGACAGAGAGGTTAGGTCATTTGCACCAAGTTGGCTTCTGGTCATGTGCACCATCGGTGGCTCAGCAGTAAAGAATTTGCCTGCCAACATAAAGGACGTGGGTTTGATCCTTGGGTCAAGGAGACCCCTGGAGAAGGAAATGGCAACCCACTCCAGGATTCTTGCCTGGGAAATCCCATGGACAGAGGAGCTTGGAGGGCTACAGTTCATGGGGTCACCAAGAAAATATTTCTAAAATCTACAAGCACATCACTACTAAGAAAAAAATAACGTAAGTAAAAGTCCCTTACTAATGGGCATGTGCTTTAGAGTAAAGCTTTAACAGCTTTCATATACATTGTCCCCTCTTACCTTTTCATTTTCTTGGTGAAAATGAGAGTTTTTGGTGATACAAGAATAGGAATGAAAAATTTGAGTTGTTTTATTATTTTTGTTGTTGTTGTTATAAAGTTTTATATAAGAAGGGCTTCCCTGGTGGCTCAAATGGTAAACAACCTGCCTGAAATGCAGGAGACCTGGGTTTGACCCCTGGGTTGTAAATATCCCCTGGAGTAGGAAATAGCAACCCATGTTAGTATTCTTGCCTGGAGAATTCCACGGACAGAGGAGGCTGGTAGGCTATAGCCCATGGGGTCACAAAGAGTCAGAAATGACTAAGTGATATATAAACTCATTGCCAAAAATAAATCCGACAATACAAAAGGGCGTAAAGAGTAAAAGATAACACACAGAATCCTACCACTGAGTGTTGAGATTTTCAAACATTTCTGTATACATTCTGACTCACTGCCAAAAAAGATTATCATGTCTTGTAGACTGCTTTTATCAAGATATTCTTAACATCTTACAATACTAGAATAATAGACCTAGTTTAATACTTTTAATTCCTTTATAATATTCTACTATGTAAAAGTACTTGACTCAATCGATTCTTTACTGAGGATGGACATTTAGACTGTTTTTAACTTTTTTTTGTAGTGAATAACTCATCTATATATCTTTCAGCACTTGTTTGATGATTTTCTTAGGAGGTTAATCCCAGATTCTGGATTTAAGAGATTTTGCACTTTTAAATTCCTGGGTTAAGTGCAGCGGAGTTACCTTTCACAAAGGTTTTCAAGGAATAGAATTACTTTTCACTTTGCATAGACAATGGCACAGAGAGAAGCAATGGCTTGCTGAAGATGACTCACTCACTCACTGATGTGTTGGCGTTCAGTTTCTCAGTCATGTTGAACTCTTGCGACCCCACGGACTGTAGCCCGCCAGGCTCCCCTTTCCATGGGATTTTCCAGGCAAGATTACTGGAGTGGGTTGCCATTTCCTTCTCTTGACCCAGGGATCAAACCCGCATCTCCTGCATTGGCAGGCAAATTCTTTACCACTGAGCCACCAGGGAAGCACTTATATATCCATCTCTTAAAAACTTGAGATGTTTCAGAGCTGGCAATATCTACTGAAATCACTTCATCTAAGTCTATTATAGGCAAATTGAAGAAGGAAGGTGTGTAACCTCTGAATTCGAGGCCTTCTCTCTTTAGCCCTTCCTTGAATTGGAGGCTCGTGTCTGCAACTTGACATGAAGCTATCCTGCCACTCCAGTGCTATAAGCTCTAGATTTTTTTTTTAATGGGTCTATATTTTTGTGGTAACCAGTCCTTTCCACCACAATTTTAACCAACCTCACCATGTACACCAGAGTCAGGATGCAGGCAGGATCTCAGATCTGGTATCTTAAAGCAAACCAAAAACCAAAACCTTTTTTTAAGGTAGAAATGGTTCTCATTAAGTCTCATCCAGATCTAGGATTCAGTGATGCTTTTAGACATTTTCCTCCTTGAATCATGTGTAGTTAGTTCCAAGGCCCTCCCTATGACCACTAGGCGTCAGACTTTCCCATCTCTCCTCCAACTGTGCTGCTTACTCAGTAATTAATTCATTTGCTCAGAGTCATTAGCTCTTACCTAAGAGGGCTCCTTTGTCATCACTTGAACAGGGTCATTATGAGGCAGAATTCTAACAGATTTCAGCAGGACTTATTAAATGTGACTGTCCTAGCTACTGGCTTTTCAACAGAGTTCTTCATTGTGAAGCCCAAGCCTTAAACTAGGAGAAGTAGAAGAAAGACCAGTAACCAGGCTTTTCACTGGCCAAGTGAAGCCACGGAATGCCACTGCTTTTCACTACATAGGTATCTGCACCTTTGTTGCCAATAGGATGATGGTGTATTCTGAGCACTACCCCCCATTCATCTTAAAGGTGACAAAATGCCAAAGCAGCCAATACCAGCCTCTGAATTCTGTATGCAAAGTGGGTTGCAATGTAACAGTTTATCATCAGCCATGCATTTATTCAATGTCCAGGCTCACAGGGCACTGCACTTGAAGTCCAGAAAACAGCATTTCATTCAGCCAGCCATTCTATTATTCAACAAGCACTTGTTAAACTCTTCCCAGGGGCTGAGGTCCCAATGATGAAGAATATAACATGGGGTAAACACACCCAGAGGACAATCCGTATAACAACAAAACCTACTCCAGGCTGCTTCATCCCTCCTGTGTTAGAAGAGGCTGCAGAGGTAGGATTAAAGCTATGGCCCTGTCTCCTAGCCAAAGTAGCTCTCCCCTGGCAACCTTGGAGGGTCTTAATGTCTTAGCCTCAGAACCTCCTCAGTTCCTCTACTCCCCACCTGACAGCATCCCTAAGGGGCAGAAATAGAAAAATCTTTATCTCAGACATGAGGGGCCGAAACAGAAAAGTGGAAGAGGTTTTCTCAAATAATGTAGATGGACAAAGGCCAAACCAGCATGCTGGGCTCTGTGAGCTGATTCACAGGAGACCAGTGAAAATGATTTTCAGTCAAGACATACTTTACAGCAAAATGTACAACGTCTTGCAGAGAGGGGCTCTCTCTTCGTATTTGGAATATTATAAATCTCTCTTACTATTAGGAAACTAAGCAAGGAGATCAAAACAGTCAGTCCTAAAGAAAATCAATTCGGAACATTCATTGGAAGGACTGATGCTGAAGCTAAAGCTCCAATCCTTTGGCCACCTGATGTGAATTACTGACTCATTGGAAAATACCTTGATGCTGGGAAAATTGAAAGCAGGAGGCGAAGTGGACAAGGAGGATGAGACGGTTGGATGGCATCACAGAGTCAATGGACATGAATTTGAGCAAGCTCTAGGTGACGGTGAAGGACAGGGAAGCCTGGTGTGCTGCAGTCCATGGGGTCGCAATGAGTTGGACATGACTGAGGAACTGAACAACAAAAATCAGGAAGCTGGTAAATGAAAACAGAAAGCTTCATTCTGTGAACTCGTTTTCTTGAAACACAACATCCTGCCTACAATGTCTCCAGGGAGAGAGCACTCTTATCCTGGAGACTTCCTCTTCCCCTCCTTTCCTGAAGGAAGGTGGACTCTTCCTTGGCAGGCACTGACTCACCTGGGCAGATGCACCAGTGATTTCCTGCAGCATATGTCAGCCTTTGCAGAGCTACTCAGACCAAAACAGCAGCCCAGTCCCTGGAGCTGGCATTCACTTAGATCTATTTTAATTTGCCCCCGAATCATCATTACCAGAGTGTGTCTCCCAGATAACTGAGAACTCCCCACTTGTTTATCTTGAACTCTGCTTAACACTTCCAGAATGAAAAATAGTATCTTTATATGATATGGCTATAAAATAAGGAGACACACCTATTACCCACAATAAACACACATTTTCTCCTGATAACTCAGAATTACTCTTTTTTCCCCTGCACTTTGCTTTGAATTAGTAAAAGCAAACAAAAAATAAGTATTATTTTCAAAACAAATAAACATGATCACAGCAAGGAAAATAAAACACACCATCAGCATCTTTACCGACTGTAGTCCTTTTCAATTTCCATTGCCAGGCTCTGAACAACCCCATTACTTCCTAAGAAAAGCTTAGAGTGGTTCTAAGGGCCGCTTTTTTTCTTTTTGCTTTCCATAGCTCCTAAGAAGGGATGTGACAGCATGGATTCACCTATCCACCTACCAGCTCTGCATCCAGCCTGCTGGCTCTCACCATGTGACTCATCTGAATCACTGAACTGGGCAGCTCAGCCCTTGAACAGTCATTTCACTCCCATGAAGATATTTTCTGAATAAGCACTCAGCAACCACACTAGCTTCAGTTACAAAGCAAGATATGGGTATTTCCTTTAAGGCCAGGGTAAAGAATGGCTTTCTATGGCACAGGAAGAGGGCAGTCCTAAGGTCAGGTAGGTACTTTAAAAATGTGAGCACTGAGCTAGTCATAATCTTTACCTTCTCGTCTAAAAACCATATAATGCCCAAGAATGATGGAAAGTCTGGAGGTGGAACATGCATCCCTGTTAGGGACATGAAGAACTGGACTAGGAAAAGAGTTTCCAGAACATACTCCTGCACAGGACCCTACATCTCCTATACCTTTCCCACTTCTGTTAAGAAGGTAAGAGTGGGAGTCTGTGAATCTACTGGATATCCAGAATCAACTGACTGTTGCCTGCCTTAGCTTATTGGTTCCCCATAACTTTACAAGATTCAAAACCTGAACATTTCATCACAATTAACTAATAAGAGTGGTTCATTGAATAAAATAAATATTTATGACAGCTCTTTAATTGTCATCAAACAATGTTTATTGGAGTTCCTCCAGGTGTTCAGGGAAGTGTATTAATTTATTCTGGTTTTCAACAAACATGTACATAACTGCACTCAGTATAGCTCTGTGCTCAGCACCACAGGAATAAAAAGAATCCTGGTCTATGGGGAGAAGGGTCTAGTATGGGATACAATGCACTGTTTGTACATTAAATAATCATAAAAATGATAAGTTCACTAAATTATTAGTACTATATATCTACCTTCTAAAACAATACCCAAACACAAACAGTAAGGTGATACAGAAAGTATGAGATTATTTGTATATAAAATGTTACTCATCTCTCAGTCATGTCCGACTCTGCGACCCCATGGACTGTAGGCCACCAGCAGGAATACTGGAGTGGATCGTCTCCAGGGGATCTTCCCTACCCAGGGATTGAACCTGGGTCTCCTGCATTACAGGCAGATTCTTTACTGTCTGAGCCACCAGGGAGGCTGATGTGTATATGTATGTGAAAACAACTGTAAGGGGAAACAGCAAAATGCTCTACTCAGATGAAATTATCTTTGGGGAATAAGGTATAAATAATCTTTATTTTCTTTATGTTTCAACTTTAAAATGTTGTCCACATTGAATATGTAATGTGAAAATCATGTTACAGCACAAATTTAAAAACAAAGAATTTGAGTGAAGAAGTGCTTTCTTACACCTGGGGCAACCAGGAAGGCTTTGCAGGCAAAGGACAAGTGAACTCAGACTGAAAGAACACAGAGGACTTTAGAAGGTAAACAAGGAGATGGGGAATTGGGTGAGTGTGGACAAGGGAAGGAGAATTCATAGTTGGAAACTCTAAGTTTCTCGGTTTGACAGCAGTATATTGTATAACAATGGTAATGAATAAGGCTGACTTTCAGAGGCAGTTACAGGAGTTCCTTCCTTACTGTACAGAACCATATGAATAACAGATATCATTCAATTGTTGATGGGATATTCTATGTGGAGGGATGCACAGGAGTGGAAGCCAAGCTGGTCAGCAGACATCATGAGGTCATCCAGAGGAGAAAGGGTCCCTAACTTTCAGATCTGAAGGGAATGTCCTCATTGGGTCATAGCACAAAGTTCTCCAACCTGGGGGAAGGTCACTTTGTCCTTCATCGGTTGGAGCATTCTAAATGCTGAACCGTGCAAAGCCTCGAGCACATTTAACAGATGGAGCATAGGAGGTGGAAGGGGCTTTTGGAAAATGCACTATTGTTTCAGTAATTTGATATTAATTGTTCCTGTGAAGCACTTATAAGCTAGACTCTATACCCACCACAACACAGAGATGAAGACAAGTATCTTTCCTTGCTGGAAAGAGGCACAGCCTTCATACAGCCTCATTCAGAGATGCTAAAATACTTATTCCAATGGGCTAGTAGTTAAAACTAAAATTCTTAAGCTTTTCAGAAATAATCACTTTCAGGTGTGTGTCACTTTATGGGAATCCAGTTACAATTTCCTATTGCCTTCTGTCACAGTTGCAGTATTATTTTTCCCCTTCATTTCATGATAAATTCCTGAAACTTGAGGTCTTTTCTGTTCACTCCAATCCTCACTTCTATGGTCAGTTATCACTCACTTTAACAAACACTGAGGCTGGTGAATTTGTCGGCAAACAGAATAATATCCCTTTTAAAACTTGCTTGCATGCTCAGTCATGTCCAGTTCTTTGCAATATCATGGACTATAACCCACTAGGCTCCTCTGTCCATGGGATTTTCCTGGGAAGAAGACTAGAGTGGGCTTCCATTTCCTCCTCTAAGGGATCTTCCCGACCCAGGGATTGAACCCTCGTTTCCTGTGTCTCCTGCATTGGCAGGTGGATTCTTTGCCACAGAGACACCTCAGAAGCCCTTAATACTCACTTAATACTTAATAATACAATAAATTTTTGTCTAATGGAAATAGCATGGCTATACTTGCAACCACACCTGGACATGAGGCAGTTCAAGGAAAAGGACTTCCTTGATGCACTGTCTTGACCACATACATACGACAAGTTGCATATGAGATGAGACCGAAGGCACAGCACATCTCTGCTCTCACTTGGGGAAAGCATGTGAGTGCTGGATGGGCCTGCACCCTCTGCTCCACACAGGTGCTGGGAACCTGAGGTTGTGCTGTAAGATGTGCTTGCTTACTGTACAGGGACCTAGAAAGAAACGTGAGTAGGGTTCTGGGTTTTCTGAAAAAAGACCAGAAGCTAGGGAGGGTGTTGGCTAGGCACAGCTAGGTATGGCTATGTCTCTCTTTTGTTCAATGAGAATTTGGAAGGATGGATCCACTTGTTCTTTAGGGTTAACAGTGACTCCACTGCATCTTCCTGATGGCTTGGGTTTCCCAAGTGAAGCCACAGAATTGCAGTGCCTCTCACTGCACTGCAGAGATACCTGCACCCTCGTTACTAACAGGGTGCTGGTATGGGCAGCCTTGAGTACCACCCCTTATCCATCTTAAGAACAACACAATGCCAAAGTAGCTGACATCAGGCTCTAAGTTCGGTATATAGAGTGAGATGAAGAATAACATTGTCAACCAGGTACTTACTGAGGGGCTGCTGCATACAAGATGCTGCACTGAGGGTCCAGAAGAGGGTATTTTCATTTTGCCACTTGTTCATTTACTCAACAAGCACTTGTTGAACTGCTTCTGGTCACCAAAAATCCCAGTGAAAGCAACATGTGGTAAACACACCTGCAGAACAGCTTGTGTGACTACACACCACGCCCAGTCCCAAGCTGCTTGGTCCCTCAAGTAGGGTAGAAGCACAGAGTCTAAGCCAGTATTCTGGGCTCCATGGGCTGCATCATAGGGAACCCTATGAAAACGGTTTCCAACCAAAACACAGATAATAACAGCAATCGATGTTCTTCAAGTCCTGCCATCTCTGTGATGTTAGAGAAATATCAGTTAAGTGGGAAGGAAAGTTAAGGACAATCAAGTTAGCCAAACAGAGTTAATCTACCAGAAAGAAGCTACAGTTGATCTCATTCCAAGGACTCTGGGGTGAGGGAGTTTAAGTTAAACTGCAGAGAAGGTGGAATAGGAGCCTGACCAGGGGCTGTCATCCTTTCAGACCAACCATGAGTAAACTGTGTTCAGTAACACGAATGAATTCCTGCCTTCAACTTGGTTGCCCAGCACTCACAACCCTTGCCCAGAGTTTGGCTGAGTACGAAAACCAGTTCTAGCTTGAAAAGCTGGACATACATAACGATCATTTCTGAGGGCTGTGCTCTTTGTGCCCGGGTGAGGGAAGCCACATGTGTGAAGAGACACAGGCTTCCTTATGACTGAACTGTTTCTGTGGCTCAGGAGGCACAGAGCTGGTGAACAGACATGCCCTCGCTGCCTCCGGGCATCTCTGCTCCATCCAGCTGCCAGCACAGCTCGGACAGAGACTGGAAAGTACATGGTGTTTCCTGCCCTTCGGCCCTCCCCAGTGACCAGGCTGTCCCTCACCTTCCAGAACGAGACCCTGCTGCTCCTCAGGCAGGAACCTCGCAGACCTGGCACGTCATGTTGGCTGTCCTTGCACGTAGGTCACTGTGCGCAGTGGACTGGCATCCCTCCCCCCTGAACGAGGGGTGTTTAACCCTTTGATCCAGACTTATCAGGAACAGCAGTAATAGATGGACAGGACTGTGTGAGTTTTCCTGGACCAGGAAAATCGTGTCAGGAAAGAGTTTGAAAAAGAACAGAAATGGGATACACAGGGCCCATCTGCCAGAAACCCTGGAAAGGTTTAGCAGACAGCTTGTTGCTAAAAGCAGGTACAGTGTTTACTAATAAACATGTTCACAGTTGTATGAACATCTGCTGGGAAAGAATAAAGCAAGAGGGAACAAAACCTCGTTTGTTAAAACACCAAATTCCATTAGAAAGGCCAAGCAGTGGTTTTATAGGTGAAGAGAATAAAAGATGACATCTATGGTATGCTTTTAAGGTCATAGGGAAGATGCCTTTCCCTTCAAAACAATCACACCCTTCTTCTGCCACCCTATTCCACCAAGACCCCCAAGTTATTCCACCATTAGAGATATAGTTCTTTGAAGGTGAATCTTTTCTAGGCTTCTCCTTTAATATGCAAATTCCTTTCAAAGGAATTCCCTGTTAACCCCCAATTTCTTACTGGTCATGACTTTTTCAGCTTGCTTTCAGCCCTGATCCCACAGAAAAGCTCCCAGTTTTTGGAAGATGAAAATGGTTAGAGTGAGGAAAAAGGGACAGAAGGCCAAGAAAGGGAGCTGGGAAGAGCCTTCCCTGCTCTGAGAAGGACAGGTCCATGCTAAGATGCACTTGAATGTACAAAATCAGCTAATGGAAATTCCTGTCTGTAAGGACAGGCTTGTTTTTATATAAAGTCTTTGGGAATTTGATTCTGACAATTCCTCTTGAATTTCTCTGAATCATTTTTAGAAGACAGAATAAGCTGGAAGAAATAGGTGTTTAAATGATGTCTGCATCTCATGTGTGTGTGTGTGTGTGGACTTCCCTATAGCCCCTGAAATAAACTGGGACTAAACTTGGCAACAGTTAATTTACTATAAATAAATATGCTAAGCAGTGTGAGTTACTTACCAGACTCTTCACCATAAATGTCCTATGTGAAAACTGACCCCTGCTTGACAGCTCAGCTATTTTAAAGCTACATGTACAAATTCCTCAGCTCTGCTAATCTGTAAAGTCTAAAATGTCCTTGCTTCTAGGCTCTGTGGGACTCTCCTGACAAGGAAGGTTGGTGTCAGGGAATAATTAGGTTCTGTTGGCGAGGGGGAGGGAAATGTCAAGAGCTTATTATTTCTGGTCACCTTGTTAGACATTTATATTGCTGCAGAAAATAACACAGACTTGCAGAATATTAAAGTCAATGAGAATAATTGCACTGGCTGAAGAGAACTTTATTTATTTTACTTCAAAGCAACTCTTTAGTTTTAGAACACAAAATCTAACTAAAACAGAAATATACCAGACCAGTCTCTCCACAGAAGACTGACCAAAAAGACTTGGTCTCACTGTCTCAACAAACCGGCTATCAGACATGGATGAAATATTTACATCAGTAACTTCCTTTACCCCATCCTTTGATAGAATGTTATAGACCTTACACATATTTTTCAGCCTGTCTCTCCTGGTCTATCCTCATGAAGATCCAAATATGTAAGCCATGAAGAAGAGGTTCATAGCAGATGAGATTTTGTTGGAATGAATGAAGACAGTTTTGCAACTCATAATCCCATTGAACAGAACATGACTCTCAAGAGAAAACGTTATTTCTGCTTCGGACAAGGGCAGGATAATTGAGTATTTCCATATCCAAATCCCAAAGTGATCAGCTCTTAGAAACATCAAGTTTAAATTAGTAAAATGATGACACTTTCATTTTTACATGGAGGCTGCAGCTGTGGAATATGGAGAAAACAAAAATTTTTAAGAAACCTGAGCAAAACAAGAGGCCTGAAGTATAAACGTCCATGAATGATAAGCCAGGACTCTCACTAACATTTATCTGATCAGTCAGCAGGTAAGGCTGTAAGGTAAGGCTATATGTTTTGTTTCATTACGCCATAATCACTGGGGCAAGCAGTGTTTACGGGGTGCTCAGCATTGAGTGGATGTATCTTAGCTTGAGTTAGTAAGAACACTTAGCCCAAAGATATGAGATGGAGACAGGAAATTACAACATGTGAACCCAATGTCACTATAAGGGCTTTACTGCATTCCTCGACACTTCACACTTTTGTATATAGGCAAGAAATTTTACTAACATTCTCTCTTCCCCCGCAGACCACCCTGACCCCAATTTTCCTCTGTGTAGCTGAATCACTGGTCAGACTCATGGCTCCTGATTTACATTTAGAGAAATCAAGAAACACTGATTAAGTTATTTGCTCAAGGTCACCAATGGCAGAACTGGATTCAGAAACGGCTGCTCCTTGATTCTCTGGTCACTGTCTCTCTTCACTTTAGCATGAATGTCAAATATTTTTATTTGAATTAATTTTTATTTTGTGCCTCTGCATGCAAAGTGCACACAGACTGTGTATGGCTGGAAGCAGCAGCCTGCTATTTCTAGCAGGCAATTCCATCCCCCTCTGGAACAAGGTTCCATGGGCTTCAGAAGCCGGTCCCAGATTCTGTGGGGATATGCGTGTGTGCTGATCTTGAGGGTCTGAATGGGCTCAGGATGCCTGTGAGGGCAGCATCTTTCTGTCTGATCCCATGTGCGGGAGCAGCAGTCACGCAGCTTGGATCAGGTTCACAGCTCCCACAGGCTTTCTGCCCTTGTCCCTGCAGAGGCCCCCTGGGGAGGCTTCAAAAGGGAGCCTTTGGCTGGCAAGGCATCGACTTGTCACCCGCTGCATTTGGACCTACTCAGCAGAATGTGCCTTCCCAAGGTGGCACAGAGGGTACGACCCTTTATACACAGTGACTCATCTGTAATCTCTAGCTAACAGGGAATTTAAGCAAAATCCGCTTTACAAGACCCAAGTGTGTGAAACTGGAGGTCAGCGTGGGGCAGAAACTATTCAGGCCAGCGGGAGGGCTGGGGCCAGAGCCTCAGCTCTTTCCATTTGGTGCTCTCTCATCATCTTCAAGTCTTTGGCTCGCTGTGCTCTCCTGCCCTTTTCAGCCACCATTTTAATCATCGGCCTTGTGGCTTCTCCCCTCTGCGGCCCAGTGTCACTCAACTCCCCCTCCTTCCCCAGCCTCCCGAGCCAGGGCCAAAGGTGGTTTAAGGTCCTTGAAAATTCACTTTCATCTCCCACAAGGTGAAATGTTGTTTTCTGATAGAGCCTCACACCCCCAATGAGCTTGTGAAAATATTCCACGCAAAAATAGCCTCATGCTGACTGTGTGAGTCAAGAGTTTTCACATATTTAGCCCCAGATTGCTCCCTCTGGTTTTCCTCCAGACTTACAAGATACAATCATTTCTGGATCTTTCCAAAGAATCCTCTGAGATGATCCAAAGGCTTTTTATTCTTTTTTTTTTTTCTTAAATAATGTCTTATAAGACTCACTACAGTCAGGTTTGGAACTTTACTGAAAACTACAGACTGGCTGTCTTGTCCTCACTCACTCTGGATGGGTGATACGGTGGTGAGAAAATATGAGAGCACAGCTCTGCGAGAGAATGGACTTTACAGTGACTATGGCAGGATGCACGACTCTCTGCTTCTTCCAAAGGCTGGGTTGCTCAGGGGCTAGTCCTGGGAGATGGGCATCAGGGAATCTTTTTTTTTTTTAATTTATTTATTTTTAATTGAAGGATAATTACTTTTCAATATTGTGTTGATTTCTGCCATATGTCAACATGAATCAGCCATAGGCATACATATGAACCTCCCTTCCACCTCCCACCCTATCCCACCCCTCTAGGTTGTCACAGAGCACTGGGCTTCAGCTCCCTGTGTCGTACAGCAAATTCCCATTGGTTGTCTATTTTACATATGGTAATATGTATATTTCAATGCTACTCTATTTGGCCCACCCTGTCCTTCTCCAGGGCAGCAAAGGAGGCACAGACATAGAGAATCTTGAATGGAGCCTCAAGTTCACCCCAGGCAGGGCCCAAACCCTTGGAATTCCTGACATCCTGACTCTTGTTTCCAAACAGTCCTCCAAACACAGGATGTCCTGAGGTGAGTCCTAGAGCAGCTCTCACTATACTTTTCCAAAACCAATTCCCCAAATAAAATGGAGAACCAGTACCAGTCATCACTCCATTGCAGCCTTTCCAAGAGTCTCATCTGGGCTGCCTTCAGAACTTCCACTGGGGGAGAACATGGTCGCCTTTGAAGTCAAGAGGTTACAGGCAACAGAATTTACTTTGGGCAGACTCTACTTTCTGGCCCCAAACCTGTTCTTTCATTCTGTGTGGGCAAAATGAAGCTGTCCATGAGTGGGGTGACAGGACATCTCACTAATATAGGAACAAAAGGCTTTTCTTCGGTTTGTTTTTAGAATATATATATGTGTATATATTTATATGCACACAAAAATGTGTACAAAATGAAGTGGGAAGGGAATAATAATAATAAATACTAACTAGAATGCCATAGCACCTCATAAACCCGGGAAAGTTTGTGTATGTTTTATTGCGGTAAAACATACATAAAATTTACCATTTACACCATATTTAAGGTTATGGTGTCATCAAGTACACTCACATTGTTGTGCAACCATCACCACCATCCATCCACCTCCAGAACTTTTTCATCTTCCTAAACTGAAACTCTGTGCCCGTTAAACAATAACCTTCAATTCCTCCTCCTCTCAACCACAGGCAACCGCACTCTCCTTTCTCTCCTTCTGTCTCTGTGAGTTTGACTGCTCCCGATACCTCACGTAACTGGCATCCTTCAGTATCCATCCTCTTGTGAAATACAAGCACTTCATGTTGTTTAACTTGTTTAATCATAATGCTAGCTCCGTAGGGTAAGATTGAGTTTCCCAAGTGGCACAGTGGTAAAGAATCTGCCTGCCAATGCAGGCCACTGCACCCGTGATCCCTGGGTCAGGAAGATCCCCTGGATGAGGAAATGGCTCCCTACTCTAGTTCTGTTGCCTGGAAATTTTCATGGACAGAGGAGCCTGATGGGTTACAGTCCCTGGGGTTGCAAAGAGTCTGATAGGACTGAGCAACTGCCGGATATATGTATATATGTATATAAGGTAGGATTACTAACCCATTTTATAGATGAGGACATTGAAACACAAATAGGTTAAGTGAGAAGTAGAAAGTAAATGTTCTGAGAGAAAGGGAAGATCTTCCTTAATTTGGTTCTCTGGATGCAGGGATCCACAAGGCAGACAATCCTCTTGTTGGAGGCGCCTCTGAGCACCTGATGCAGGGATCCACAAGGCAGACAATCCTCTTGTTGGAGGCGCCTCTGAGCACCTGCCAGCCCCAACTTTCCACATAAGTTACAGTCTGGGCAACTGGACAGGCACTCCCGCAGGAGAGAAGAGGGAATGTGTTGAATGAGTTAAGTGCCCCCAGTCCCCACCCCACCACCCTCCCAGCACGCGTCGCAGGCTGAGCTGGTGACCCATGCAGGATCGGAGCCAAAGGACTAATCCATCACGAAATAGACGTTCTATTTCGGGCAGGCGGCAGGAGCAGATGCTGGGCGCCTGCACATCACGGAGGCGTCTGCGCAAGCCCTTTCGCATGCATGACTCCACTCACCGCCCAATGAGGAGACCAGGACTAGACAGAGGCCGCCGGTTCCCCATCAACGCCTTAGGATGGTCGAAACTAGACAGGCTGGTGCCAGGGGGATTTCTTAGAAGAGCCCTTCTGAGAATTACTTCCACGATGTTCAGAGACTGCAAAAGCCGCCTCAGTTACCTCTCATTCTTTACAAAGCCAACCCACTCCTTTCCTCTTGATCCATCCTCCAGCCTCTCCACCACTCTGCTTCCACTCCCATCACAGTGGATTTTTCTTCTAAATCCACATGGGAATCTGCCCAAGTCCAGACTCCAGGATGGAATTGATGACTGGGACGAAATCACCACCCCAGTGTCTAAATTGGGAGAAGGAAATCACTCACTGCCACTGCTCCCCGGACACTCCCTTCTCAAGGTGTTTCAGCAGCCAAAAGGCCTCGGGTTTTGATGTGGAGCAGCCCCTTTGTGCCCCTTGGAGAGTAAGTCCTGCTGCTTCCTCCTGTTCATAATCTTGGCCCATTTGTTCCCCTGTTTACATTGAACTGGACAAAGCAGACCAGTAATTCCTCAGTAGCTGCACTCCCAAGATAGGTCAGGAAGGAGAGTGGAAGGAAAAAAAAAAAAAGAAAATGTAGTGGGTGAACACTTCAACTTAAAGCCCAATTTTGAAATGAAATTGACTTTGAAATCAATCCTGATGGCTTGACACCTCCTTTGTAGGACTCATCAGTCCCACCCAGGCAGAAAGAAGCATATTCTGGATCATGGAGAAAAGCATTTTACAGTTTTCATTAGAGATTCAGTGAGAGGGTTGTACAGATCTAAAGCTTTAAGTATCTAAAATGGAAGTCAGGACAATATCTAGCAGGGAAAGGGGTTGTCTCTGGTTCTGTGGGCCTTTTTGACCTATATAACTGAAGGAGGGTTGCTGTACACCTGAAACTTACACAACATTGTAAATTAACTATACTTCAGGGCTTTTCTGGTGGTCCAGTGTTTAAGAATCCACCTTGCAATGCAAGGGACACCAGTTTGATCCGTTGTCCTGGAAGAGTCCACGTGCTGCAGAGCAACTAAGCTGCATATGCCGCAGCTACCGAAGCCTTTGTGCTGCAACTACTGAAGCCCGGTGCCTAGAGCCCATGCACCACAATGAAGGCCCCACGCACCACGAGAAGAGAAAGCCCACACAGCAACAAAGACCCAGCACAGCCAAATAATAGAATAAATCTTATATATATGTATATATATATATATACTTCAGTTTTTCAAAAAGTGGTTGGTATTCTTTCCCTGTAAATGTTCTAATCCTGCCAGTATGTTTGCCTAACCCAGGGGCTACTTTATGTTTTCCCTGTTTCTGTCTAGATCACTCATTTCACTAAGGTTCTGTCTTTCTAAGAATTAGTGATGCGGATATTTGGCCAGACTTCTATCTTACAGATCTCAAATATGATATAAAAACTTCTAAAATGCTCTCAAGCACTTTATAAAATAGAGAAGTAACTTAAGAGGCCTACAGATTTGGAGTCCCGGCTGGACTTCGTGCATGGAAGCTTGGGCACCTCTACTGTGCTCTGCACTCTGGTAACCTCCCAGGCCTCCTCCTTGGCCCACAGGGGCAGCAGACCACAGAAGAGGAATGTCTTAGTGAGCTGGGTGCAGGAAGCATATTTGATACCGTGATGGTACATGAACAATCCAGGGCAGGAATAGATGACAAACACAGCCTCGGGTGAGCTAGGGGCAAGTGTATCATGCCTGAGAACCCAGAAATAATCCCTTCCTGCCTCATTTGCTCTTGAAACGCTGCTCATCTCTACTAGTACCACTCAGCCCTTCCCTGGGCCCCTTTGCCATATCTCTGTTCAGCCCTAGGCTCAGGCCCTTCTCTGAGCTTTCGCTTTTCTTACAGATTCTATCCCCCAACCTCCACCTTAGCACAAGGAACCCTTTCTTACACCCCGGAAGCTATAGTGAGTTCACTGGTATAATGGAAAACAAGAGCTGAGTATGCTTTGGACATCAGTTAATGCAGTGATTTTTAAACAAGGTTCAAGAAGCCCTGGGATTCCTCAGTGGAGAGGCCACTGAGTATGTGCACGTGTGTGAGATAGTAAGTACTCACAGCAATAAGTACATTGTTCCTCAGTGTCCGCAGGGGATCCGTTCCAGGACCCGCAAGGATACCAGAATCCTGAGATGCTTACATCCATAAACTGGTGAAGTTCTGACCCTCTGCAACTGCCGGTTCAGCATCCGCTGATTCTACCAACTGATCCCCGGTTGGTTGAACCTGTGGATGCAAAGCCCGTAGATATGGAAGGGTGACTCTATATGGAGAAACAGAGGTTCTGAAAGTGTCTTACGTGTGCATGCATATTTATCAACCAGAACAACAACAATTTTAAAAAACTTGTCTATTTTCTGTCTGGGGCTACTTCCTTGTGTGATAGGGGATTCTATTACTGAAAAAGTGGTTCCTGTCTACCCTTTCATTATACGTAGATTTGTGCTCTGGTGGGGTTTCCATGCCTGCATTACTCCACACAGATGTGATTACTCCTGGTTCTAGCCACAGACGATGAGGATAAGAGCGCATGACTCCATCCAGGCCAAGGTGGATTATTGCCAAGAATAACTCAGCACCCAGGGATTCAAACCATTTGGCTAAAATCTGTTCCATTCCAGTAAGAGTTGAGATGGAGCTGTCACAGGGAAACTCAGCAGGCTGAGGACAGTAAATGCAGTCTAGCACTTGGCTGGAACTAGAGCATGGCCCAAAAAAAAAAAAAAAAAAAAAAAAATCACACAATGAATAAACCATGGTAGCAGCAGCTTTCTTTAAACAAACATGCATGGTGCTAAATCCTTTTGCATTAGGACTTGAATTTTGTTTCCGTACACTCTTGAATTCTTAAGACTCACAGGAATCCACCTCAGCTTGTACCTTTTTCTTCAAAAAGTACTTTCTCAGGAGCCTGGATGCCTGTGTATTATTAAATATACCTGCCATTCTTTGGAGAAGGAGGTCTATGTTCTTTAGTCTTAAAGCAACTCATACAGAACACTCTGTATACTAAAACGAACCCTCATGCACTGCTGATGGGAATGTAAATTGTTGCAGCCACTGTGGAAAACAATATGAAAGCTTATCAAGAAACAAAAAATAGAACTACCATATGATCCAGCAATTCCACTCCTGGGCTTGTATCTGAAAAAAATAAAACCAGTAATTCAAAAAGATACATGCACCCCAATGTTCACAGCTGCATTATTTACAATTGCCAATATATGGAAGCAAATGTGTATATATACACACACGCACAATGAAATACTACTTGGCCATTAAAAAAGAATGAAATATTTCCATTTGTAGCAACATGAATGGACTTGGAGGACATTATGCAGTCAGACAGAGAAAGACAAATCTTGTTAAGATCTCACTTATATGTGGAATCTAAAAAATGCAGCAAACTAGTGAATATAACAAAAAAGAAGCAGACTCACAGACAGAGAGAACAAACTAAAGTTTACCAGTGGGGTACTCCAGGGGTAGGGGACTAATAGGTACAAACTCCTAGGTATAGAATAAACTACAAAAATATATTGTACATCATGGGGAATATAGCCAATATTTTATAATAACTATAGATGGAGTACAACCTTTGAATCTGTGAATTATTATGTTGTATACATGTAACATATAATATTGTTCATTAACTGTACTTCATTAAAAAAATAAAATAAAACTATAGTCCCTAAGGGAATCCCAGGCTCACCCTGGATCTGTAGTGATTGCTAATTCATGAAACTCAGAGTATGATCATAATGATGATCATAATAATATTTATGGAGCCCTTCTATGTACTTGATGCAATGGTATGTACTGTATATTTAACATAAGAAGAAACATTTCCAAGGTCAAAGCTTAGATGTGGCAGAAGTGAGATTCAAGCAAAAATCTCTAGATTTCAGAAACCATATTCTTTTTTGATTTCTTGAACTTTTTATTTTGTATTGGNGAGCCCTTCTATGTACTTGATGCAATGGTATGTACTGTATATTTAACATAAGAAGAAACATTTCCAAGGTCAAAGCTTAGATGTGGCAGAAGTGAGATTCAAGCAAAAATCTCTAGATTTCAGAAACCATATTCTTTTTTGATTTCTTGAACTTTTTATTTTGTATTGGGGTATAGCCAATTAACAATGTTGTGATAGTTTCAGGTGAACAGCAAAGGGATTCAGCCTTACATACACATGTATCCATTCTCCCCTAAAATCCCCCTCCTATCCAGGCTGCCACATAACATTGAGCAGAGTTCTAGGTGTTATACAATAAGTCCTTGTTGGTTATTCATGTTAAATATAGCAATGTGTCCATAACCACCTGAAACTCCCTAACTATCCCTTCCCCCAAGCAAGCATAAGTTCATTTTCTAAGTCTGTGAGTCTCTTTCTCAAAACCATATTCTTAATTTCAACACTGTGTACTGTATTGTTACACTGCCCTCATTGGAGCCAGAGACAGTCCTCCCTAAATGGTGGTGATCAAAATGAATGTGTAAGAGAGGAACCTCACCTTGACTTAAACATCTCTGGACTTCTACTCTCAACAGAAGACTCCATCATTGACTAATAATGAGGAGATAAAGAGCCGCGTGTGCTCAAGAGATTTATTTCAGATCCAGCAGCCCTTTGGCATGTTCTGTTGAAATAGTCAAATATCTAAGGCATTGCTCAGACCCAGCTGCCAGGGTCTGTCCCACAGTCACTAGACCATAAATCCAGGAGATCCCACGTGACACAAGCTAAGAGAGCTCCCCACCCCCAGCCAAATTAAGGAGAAAACAAGGCTCAAGAAACATGGATGGCATCTGAACAGCTCACACATTCAGCTGTTGTGCATTGAGTACATAACTGAGTGCTGAGCTTTGGCATCTGATGCAGCTCCTCCCTCCCCCCATTCTCACCCCTCCACCAACCAGTTGCTGTCTGGCCAACTGCAGAGACAACTGGTGGCCCCTCTCTTTCCCCACAAACACACACACACGTATATATACACACACACATGTATATTTGAATACATATTAATTTCACTTTGTGAATGACATGAACAGGCTTTATGGTAAAGAACTAGTAACCTCATTTCTTATGAGATGAAAGAAGGAACAGAGTGCATAATGAATATCCTGGTGTCAAGGCCTTTTAAGGCATATAGCCCCTGAAATGGAAAAATGCCTGAAGAGGGATCTATGTAGAGGTGGGATAGAGCAGTGGGCCACAAATTTTAAAACACACAAAAATCACCTGAAGATCTTATTAAAATGCAGAATTTGACGCATTGGGTGGTGCCTGGGACTCTGCATTTCTATCAGTGAAAGAGAAAGCTGCTCAGTCGTGTCCGACTCTTTGTAACACCATCTGTAGTTCAGCAGGCTCCTCTGACCATGAAATTCTCTGGGCAAGAATACTGGAGTGGGTAGCCATTCCCTTCTCCAGGGGATGTTCCTGACCCAGGGATTAAACCTGGGTCTCCTGCACTGCAAACAGATTCTTTACCATCTTTCCTTACCAAAGGAAGCCCTATTTCCATCCAGGTAATGGCACTGGGGCTTGTCTGAGGACCATACTTTAAAAAGCAGAGGCTTAGTCTAAGAAGAGGGTGATAGGGATCAAACAAATATGGAGGAAAGAGATGGGCGAGCAGCCCCCTAAAAGACTCCTGAATTGCTACAAAGCAGGGAAAGTAAGACAGGACTGATGTGTGCTTTCTTATTCTGGCAAAATTACATATAAGAGAATTACAGGAATCTAATTGTCTTCAGAATTTGTAGGCTAATATTATGTCTTGGTCCCATATGGAATATTACTGTAGAGTGGTCTAGATCAGTGTTTCTTAATCCCGGTTGCATTTTAGAATTGCTAGAGTACTGAAAATTTATTTGCACCAAATTGTCATTCAAATAATTAAATCTTAATACTGGAGGAAGCGCTCTAGCTCCAAGTTTGTTTGTTTAGAATGGTTGGTCTAAGTGTTTCATGTGGCAAAGCTTACTCTGGACAAAGAAGTCCATATTCTGGCTGGAACAGTTAACCTCAGAGTCTGGCTCAATGGAACAAGCCCTGCTTAGCTGAAGAACTGAAGCTTGGTCATTCTTCTATTTTGGGATTGCTTGAGTTGACTCACTGGAAAAGACTTTGATGCTGGGAGGGATTGGGGGCAGGAGGAGAAGGGGACAACAGAGGATGAGATGGCTGGATGGCATCACTGACTCAATGGACGTGAGTCTGAGTGAACTCCGGAAGTTGGTGATGGACAGGGAGGCCTGGCGTGCTGCGATTCATGGGGGTCGCAAAGAGTCGGACACGACTGAGCGACTGAACTGAACTGAACTGAGCTGTCTATGCTTGCCGATGATTTTCAAGTGATAACAGGCAGGCTTATGAATGTAACATTCCAAGCCCAAGTCTGGTGACAAGACTTCCCTGCCTTTCTTGGACAGTCTGTTTTGCCCTTTATTGTTTTATTTGTTACCCAAAGTCATGTTGTTTGAATAAATTTTCTCTTAGAAGTCTGGGGGAGACTACTAAGTCTTCAGTCATAGGAATATCACTCACATCCAATCCTTGGCCTCCAGATCTTACTGAGTCAGATTTCTAGGAATTCCTCCCATTCCAGACCAGACATAGAGACTTGAGAGGGCAGAAGAGCCCACTCCTCACTCTGAACTCATACCCTAAGGAGCTGTATGACTAGGTAGTGAGAAGATAGTTGAACTCCCTGATTCATTGTTTCATCATGATCAACCCACAGAAGTTCTCCAGAGAACTCAAGGTTCGCCAGAGAAGCAGAACCGATAGAATGTATAGGTATACAGGAGATTTACTCTGAGTTGTTTCACAGGATCATGGAGGCTGAGAAGTCCCAAATCGGAGACCCAGGAGAGCTGATAGTATGTGTGTGCGCTTAGTCATTCAGTAGTGTCTGACTCTTTGTGAACCCATGGACTGTAGCCCGCCAGGCTCCTCTGTCCATCGAATTCCCCAGGCAAGAATACTGGAGTGGATTGCCATGCCCTCCTCCAGGGAATCTTCCCAATTCAGGGACTGAACCCAGATCTCCCGCATTGCAGGTGGATTCTTTACCAGCAGAGCTTCAGTTCAGTCCAAATCTGAAAGCAGGAAAAGCTGATGTTCCAGCTCAAAAACAGGCAGACAGAGAAAGCATGAATTCTCCCTTATTGACCATTTTTTATTTTATTCAGGTCTCTAGTAGATAGGATGAGGTCCACCTGCAGAGGAGAGGGCAATCTGGTTTAGTCATCCTACCAATTCCAATATTAATCTCATTCAGAAATACCCTCACAGAAATATCTAGGGTAATTTTAAAATTAGATATTACATCACCCTGTGGCCCAATAAGGTTGATACATAAAATTTACCATCACATATACAAAGAGGATCTGGAGCCATCTCCACTATTTACTGTTCCCTGAGAAAGAGGCTGCCAGGAAGAACTGAGCAATTTGCAACTAGGCTGAAGTTTAAGTATTGGGTTGGCCAAGATGTTTGTTCAAGCCTTCTATAACATCGTACATGAAACCCAAATAAATTTTTTGGCCAGCTCAATATTATTTTAGACATTTAAATCTTTAAATAATCCCAATAGGAATTCTCTCAAACTATGTATGCCTATATGCATTTAGTCTTTTACCCCTAATTCAGTCCAGCTTCTAGGATGTCGTCATGAAAAGACCACACACCTCTGCTGCAGCCAGCATTCCTGGTTTGTGTTTATGCCCTGTATACGCCTTCATCTCCCTGCCCCTGGCCTAAATCCTATCTGTCCTCCAAGGGCAGTTTGTGTTTCACCCTCTTTATGAGGCGTGTGCTAGTTACTCCAGCTCACTATAATCTCTGCTTCTTTGGATCTCGTAGCCAATATTACTGTTCATATGGCTTTCTTGGCACTGTCACATACTACCTGCTCCTTCTTGTATGGAAGCAGTAAGTTAGAATTATTAAAAGCACATTTGACATTGCAGTCAAATATGTGCACGCATGCTTAGTTGCTTCAGTCGTGTCCGACTCTTTGCGACCCTATGGACTGTAGCCCTCCAGGCTCCTCTGTCCATGGAATTCTCCAGGCAAGAATACTGGAGTGGGTTGCCATGCCCTCCTCCAGGGGATCTTCCCAGCCCAGGGGTCGAACCCTGCATCTTGTATATCTACCGTATTGGCATGCGGGTTCTTTACTACCGTCGCCACCTAGGAAGCCCCTGGAGTCAAATATATCTAGGTTCAAGTCTGATATTGCCACTTAACTGGTTATATAACCGTGGGCATGTGTTTAATTACCTTTCTTAATGTCAGGCTGTGTATTAGAAAACAAGAATAATAATGACCTGCCTTGCAGAGTAGTAGAGAAGGTTAAATTAGCAAGAATAACGATTGTACAACCTTACTTTATATGTGATTCATATGATTCATATAACCTTATCTCAGAATGTAATTATCAAAGAGCACAGTCCAATTAAAAAACATTAGCCTCAAAATATCTCAACTTTTTACTCACATTTCTCTATACCTGGAAGGAATATATAGTCCACAACAAATCCTTTATAATCCCCCTTTTTCCCTATGTTTCCTTTACACTTCATAGCTGCTTAGAACCCTTCTTTCCATAACTTTCAACTAACTCCACTCCAAGTTTTAGACCATAATAATCTGGCATATTACTCATGCCCCTTTCCTCTCTTCCAATTCTATGTCTGTCTCCTCATTCCTTCAGGTCTGCAGAACAAACACAGTTAGATATGACAAAGGCCTGTACTTTCCCACGCACACTTGGAGGGTGAGGAAGGGGGAAAGGCCAACAAGCACAGGGAAAAGGCCAAACACTCTTGGGTTATTTATGTTCTGCTACGTGTGTAAAGAATTTAGCACAACTTGGCACATCATACATGCTCCCCAAAGGGCAGCCCCTCTTATTACTCTCATGTATTGTTGAATAAAACAAAAATTATACTTTCATTTATATATGCAGTCTCCTCAACTAAATTGCAGAATCTTTTAAAGAAATAATTTTGTCTTATACTCTTTTTTTTTTTTTTGAAGTATAGCTGATTTACAACATTTTGTTAGTTTTAGGTGTACAACAAAGTGATTCAGTCATATGTATTCTGCTGCAGATTCTTATCCCTTATAGGTTATTACAGAATCTTGAGTAGAGTTCCCTGTGCTACATAGTAAGACTGTGTTGGTTATCTATTTTATATATAACTGTGTATACATGTTAATATCAAGCTCCTAACTTATCCCTCCCCCAGTGCATTATACATTTTGACACT
>SJYX01022814.1:0-62351 GCA_006410675.1 Oreotragus oreotragus | reverse complement strand
GTCATGAAAAGACCACACACCTCTGCTGCAGCCAGCATTCCTGGTTTGTGTTTATGCCCTGTATACGCCTTCATCTCCCTGCCCCTGGCCTAAATCCTATCTGTCCTCCAAGGGCAGTTTGTGTTTCACCCTCTTTATGAGGCGTGTGCTAGTTACTCCAGCTCACTATAATCTCTGCTTCTTTGGATCTCGTAGCCAATATTACTGTTCATATGGCTTTCTTGGCACTGTCACATACTACCTGCTCCTTCTTGTATGGAAGCAGTAAGTTAGAATTATTAAAAGCACATTTGACATTGCAGTCAAATATGTGCACGCACGCTTAGTTGCTTCAGTCGTGTCCGACTCTTTGCGACCCTATGGACTGTAGCCCTCCAGGCTCCTCTGTCCATGGAATTCCCCAGGCAAGAATACTGGAGTGGGTTGCCATGCCCTCCTCCAGGGGATCTTCCCAGCCCAGGGGTCGAACCCTGCATCTTGTATATCTACCGTATTGGCATGCGGGTTCTTTACTACCGTCGCCACCTAGGAAGCCCCTGGAGTCAAATATATCTAGGTTCAAGTCTGATATTGCCACTTAACTGGTTATATAACCGTGGGCATGTGTTTAATTACCTTTCTTAATGTCAGGCTGTGTATTAGAAAACAAGAATAATAATGACCTGCCTTGCAGAGTAGTAGAGAAGGTTAAATTAGCAAGAATAACGATTGTACAACCTTACTTTATATGTGATTCATATGATTCATATAACCTTATCTCAGAATGTAATTATCAAAGAGCACAGTCCAATTAAAAAACATTAGCCTCAAAATATCTCAACTTTTTACTCACATTTCTCTATACCTGGAAGGAATATATAGTCCACAACAAATCCTTTATAATCCCCCTTTTTCCCTATGTTTCCTTTACACTTCATAGCTGCTTAGAACCCTTCTTTCCATAACTTTCAACTAACTCCACTCCAAGTTTTAGACCATAATAATCTGGCATATTACTCATGCCCCTTTCCTCTCTTCCAATTCTATGTCTGTCTCCTCATTCCTTCAGGTCTGCAGAACAAACACAGTTAGATATGACAAAGGCCTGTACTTTCCCACGCACACTTGGAGGGTGAGGAAGGGGGAAAGGCCAACAAGCACAGGGAAAAGGCCAAACACTCTTGGGTTATTTATGTTCTGCTACGTGTGTAAAGAATTTAGCACAACTTGGCACATCATACATGCTCCCCAAAGGGCAGCCCCTCTTATTACTCTCATGTATTGTTGAATAAAACAAAAATTATACTTTCATTTATATATGCAGTCTCCTCAACTAAATTGCAGAATCTTTTAAAGAAATAATTTTGTCTTATACTCTTTTTTTTTTTTTTGAAGTATAGCTGATTTACAACATTTTGTTAGTTTTAGGTGTACAACAAAGTGATTCAGTCATATGTATTCTGCTGCAGATTCTTATCCCTTATAGGTTATTACAGAATCTTGAGTAGAGTTCCCTGTGCTACATAGTAAGACTGTGTTGGTTATCTATTTTATATATAACTGTGTATACATGTTAATATCAAGCTCCTAACTTATCCCTCCCCCAGTGCATTATACATTTTGACACTGTATAACAGTGATACTCAATAGACCTTTCTGCAACAATGAAAATGGTCTACTATCTTTGCTATCCAAGATGGTAGCCACTAGCTACGTGTGAGTGTTGAGTACTTGAAACAGGCTAGCACAACAAAGGAACTTTTATTTGTTGAAATCATCCAATTTACAATTCAAAGTTCAATGTGGCTAGTGGCTCCCGTTCGCCATAGACGGCAGAGCAGATAATGTCTGCACTTTTTCACAGAGTAGACACATAGTAACATTTATTGGCTGGGAGGATGGATAAGTGATTATATGAACCAAACTATACACTATACACATTACGGTGCTGATACTTTTCTATTAGTACAAGTAGATAATTTTACAGTCTACTTAGCTAAGTGGGCAGTAGCTACTTTCCAGTTGTTTTATTCTTTGGAGTAGCTTTCTTGCTGTAGGAAAAATGTTAATAACAAATGCTAAAACAAATAAAGCAGACGCTACATTTAGGCGTCACTTTGTCTCTGCTCACATAAATTCATTCGGACTCTGAGGTCATCCTCTTTTGTTTTCCAACACACACACACAAACACTCTTTGGGAGAGGCCAAAAGCCAAGTTTAACCCAAGTATTTAGCTCAGCAAAGTTATATTGAAAACATTTAACTTCTGGACTTTGATTTTGACAAGTAACATTTTTATAGGGAAACAAGGATGTCCTCCAAACAGCAGCAATGAAATGATATCCAAAGGCACTATATAGGAGGCAGAGAAAGGATGTTAATAGAGTTTGGAAAAGGCTGCTGAAGGGCATCCTTCACCTTTAGGTGATACACTGGAGTACAACTATATCCTCCCCCAAACAGCTCTTTGGGCCACGGGAAGAAAAAAGAATCATGGGCTGGAACCAGTGAACTGACTTAATGTGGCATTTCTTGAGTCTTTATATGGTTGTGGCATGATATTAGTACTGGAAAGAACTCTCACAACCATTTATTCATCCCTTCTACTTGAAGCAGGATTGCAATTAAGCCATCTCAGCTGAGAATTTACACTTATCTTAAACGACCTCTGAAATTCCCTGACTATCTAATTGACATCCCCTAATGAAACCTTGGGCTTCCCAGGAGGCCCTGGTGGTAAGGAAGCCTCCTGCCAATGCACAATCGTGAGTTCCACCCCTGAGTCAGGAAGATCCCCTGGAGAAGGGCATGACAACCCACTCCAATATTCTTGCCTAGAGAATCCCATGCACAAGGGAGCCTGGAGGGCTGTAGTCCAGAGAGTTGCAAAGAATAGGACAACACAGGAGAGAGGATAAATGGGTTATGGAGCAAACATGCAATGGAATACTATATGGCCTTTGGAGGAAAATGAGGCACAGTACTATATGGAGTCATCCCAGTGTTATTTTGTTAAGTGAAAAGGGCAATGTGAGAAGAGTGTGTACGGTACCGTTAAACAAGAGATGCTCATAACGTCTCTTGTCTCTGGGGAAAATGAAGAATGTATAACCTTGGAATTTTGTGCTATATATTTGTACTGCTTATTAGATAGATAGAATGGGTAGATAGATAGACCCACATTTTAACAATGATATGTTCTGTGATACAGTGTGATCTGGAATATATTACCCCGAAATCCTCTGCTCTTGGTATCTAAGGTGCCCAGAAGAAAGAAATGGTAGTTATCATGCTGACACTCAGTTATGTCTGACTCTGTGACCCCATGGACTGTAGCCTGCCAGGCTCCTCTGTCCATGAGATTTTCCAGGCAAGAATACTGGAGTTGGGAACTATTTCCTTCTCTAGGGGATCTTCCCAACCCAGGGATCAAACCCACATTTCCTGTGTCTCTTCTTTACTACTGAGCCTCTTAGNTGTGACCCCATGGACTGTAGCCTGCCAGGCTCCTCTGTCCATGAGATTTTCCAGGCAAGAATACTGGAGTTGGGAACTATTTCCTTCTCTAGGGGATCTTCCCAACCCAGGGATCAAACCCACATTTCCTGTGTCTCTTCTTTACTACTGAGCCTCTTAGGATGTTCATGAGTTTAAAGATAGATTCAAATTACCTGTTAGAAATGGTACTTTCTTGAGACACCACCTATTCAAACCACAGAAAATAGTTTGCTTTTCCAGTCATCAAAATCACTTATTAAAGAGGGGAATATTGTTACTAACCTAGATCAGTGAAGAGGCTTATCCTGTACCCTGTCCTTTTCCTGGATCACCTGCTACAGGAGGAGTGGATTTACTGTGCTTCTCCTTTGTAAATCATTGCCTCTACATTACATTTTCCTCTTTCATTCTGCCCATATGTTTGACAGGTGCTTGACTTCTGGAGTCCCTCACCCAATCTCCACACGTTCTCTCTTGTATGTAGTTGTCCAAGGCTCAGAAGTGAACTACATTCTGTTCAACAGTACAAACCATTCTTGTGCTGTACAAATCATGGTTTCCAGAGAAGAGTACATCCCTGTGGGCTTTGGGTTGATACTGAATTCCTGGGAGCAGGAAAGGACCTTTCCAGCTCTCCCTTTTCATTTACTCCTAGCTGTTTGGTAGCTAACATCCTCACTTCAAATACTCGGCTATGATCATTGCAAAAAGGGCTCTGGGGCACAATCACATAAAGGGGTTTTCTCTGGGATGACATGGATCATCTCTCGATCAAGATTCAGAATCAAAGGCACTGAAAACTATGACTATGTTGGCATCTTTTATTAAGTGGTTTTTATCTTAACCATCTTTTATTACATGGTTATAAAATTTCTTCCTTCCCAGTCTTGCATTTTCTTCCCTACTGACCCATATGTGTGCAAAAGGACATTCACACTTTCATGAAAACCTCAGTTCTCTCCCCAGCACTGTGAGCTATCAGTTGCTTGATAGAGAACAGTGCCCCGAAGGTGAGGATTATACTGGCATTTCCACACAGTTGGGCCTTCCATTTGCAACCCTGTCTATAATTTCCTGTTATTCTTACAGTGTGAGCAACTGACTTATTCCAGATTTTCTCCCATTAGAAATGGGTCATTTAGCAATCACTAAAGAATGCCCAGGTGGTGCTGGGGTAAAGAATCTGCCTGCCAATGCAGGAGACACAAAAGATGTGGGTTTGATCACTGGGTCAGGAAGATCCCTTGGAGAAGGAAATGGCAATCCACTCCAGTATCCTTACATGGAAAAATTCAATAGACAGAGGAGCCTGGTGGGTTATAGCCCGTGGGGTCACAGAGTCAGACATGACTGAGCACACACTGTCATTATAAATTCCGGGAAGGGGGGGATTGTTGTGTCTGTTCCCTGCTGTACCGTCTTTGGTTCAGAGGAGGCACTCTGGAATGAAGGCGTGAATGAACAGTTGTGTAGTTCTCCTTCCTTCATGTTAGATGGGCTAACCTACAATTTTTCCCTGAGGCATGAAAAGGGGGCGATTCAAAGGAGTAGGAACCAATACTTGGGTTTCAATGGCTGCGTTCTAAGCATTTTACATCTGGACTCTCATTGTGCTGTCTGCCCAGTACCATGCCCACACCCACTGTCCCCGCCCCCGCCGTCCCCACACCCACCCCAAGCAGTATTTGGAGACTGCTTTCCTTTCCTCTGGAAACTTCACCAGGCCAGCTCCGTCTCTCGGACCACCTTGGAGCCTCCATTTTAACACAGTATGACCTTAGATCCAGCCCTCATTTTGTTGGATATAGGAGTAGACTTCTTGTTCAAGCTAGACAACAGATGTCCCCAGAAAACTTGGAATCCAGACCAGGGGATCCAAACTTAGGCTTGTTGTGCTAATGAACTGAGAAAATGTAAACCTGGGAGCTGCTGTGAGCGGCCACATTTTCAGTTATGCAGACTGGCAAACAGAAAGCTGGTCTGCAGCAAAGAGAAGAGAAGACGGATCATGCAGAGAGTCACAGAGATGTCAGACCAAACGTGGTCCTGATGCCCTTGGAGTCCCTGATTTCAATGTACTCTTGAGACTCAGCTGCACTCCCACCTTAGAATTTTAAAAATACCCTTATATCCATATACTGCATTCCCTCTTTTTAAAAGCTCATTAAAGGTGATTTCTGTCCCTTATTATGAAAACTACTCATTAAGATGGGGGTAGAGGATTAAGAGGTACAAATTATTATGAATAAAATAAATAAGCTACAACGATGTATTATAGAATACAGGAAATACAGCCAGTATTTTGTAGAAGCTAATGTGAGAGAACCTTCAAAATTTGTGAATCGCTATGTTGTACACCTGTAACTTATGTAATATTGTACAGCAACTATGCATGTGTGCTAAGTCGCTTCAGTGGTGTCTGACTCTTGGTGACCCTATGGACTGTAGTCCTCCAGGCTCCTCTGTCCATGGGATTTTCCAGGCAAGAATACCAGAGTGGGTTGCCATGCCCTCCTCCAGGAGATCTTCCCAGCCCAGGAATCGAACCAGCATCTCCTTGTCTCCTGCATTGGCAGGCAGGTTCTTTACCACTCATGCCGCACGGGAAGCCCGTACAGTAGCTATACTTCACTTCTTTAAAAAACTGGAAAAAAATAAAACTTTATTATCTCATTTAATGTTGAGAGAAACCTGGGGGGTAACTAATCTCTCTCTGATTTTACAGATGAAGTTTTGGGATGGTTAAGTATCATGTCCAATTACTACGGGAAAGTAGCAGAGTTGGGATTTGATCCCAGACCAGACAGATTTCAGAGCTTGAGTCAAGACTTCCACTTTGTGATTCTGTCAAGTCCATTTGTCTTTTAAAAAGTCTATTATATAGATTTTACACTCATAAAGCAGACAGACTAGTATGATTCCCACAGGAACTGATTAACCAACTTCAACCATTATACACATTCACCACTCTTGTTTCTTGATTGCCTTGTAAGCTGGGGGGCTGTCAGAGAGAAAAGAGAACTCTTTAGGGTTTGAGGCCTTGGAGTGGGGTCCACAGTATCGTTGTGGAGTGATCCTCCATGAAGAACTGAAGAAAAATAAGAGTTGTTGAACTCAAAGAAGCATGGCCACTGAGAGTAGAGAGGTCTACAGAGCTGTCAGAAGCAAGAAGGTGGATTGCATCACCCCAGAGGGTGTTTTTCCAGCCTCAGTGGAAAATGCTACATATTGGAAGACACTTTAGAGTTAAAAGAAATGCCAAATGTAGACCCCGCCCCCACTTCTAAACATATGGCCTGTTTGTGATAGCCAAGTATGATTTATGCCCAATTGTTACCACTGAGATACAGTCTTGAGGGGCCTCAGGATCAGGATTCATTTGTTTTGACCTTGCTCTGGTTCCTCTCTGCCCTGGTTAATGATTTACAAGCGACACCTTGGTAACAGCTAAAGGACTCTCTCTCCCTGTTCTCTTTAAGGGCAGGGAGTACCCTGAGCCTGGGGACAATCCCATCACCCATGATTAGAGACGCACCCAGGACACTGTAGGAGCTGACCGGAGCTTTGTTCAGTGAGATGGCAGCTCCACAGCCTGACACTCTGCTGACAGCTGCTGTTTCCCTTCTCTCTCTCTCTCTCTCTCCCTCTTGCCAGAAGGACATTTATGTAAGCGCCACTGGCTGGGTACTGAGTAAACCAAGATAAGAAATGAAAGGGCTGGACTCAGCAGGGTAGCGGAGTGTGCTTTCCCACACTAAGAAACCCAGCCCCAGAACTGCCAAGGTGAGCTAGAGTCATTCTCAGGAGAGTCCCGTGGTGGGGGCTTCTCCCCCATCACGACTCTTTGGGCCCACGACGTTATTCCTGGTTGGAGGCAGATAACAGCCCTAATACTCATCTCACAAGAAAGTTAGGAGATCAAATAAGATTGTGAATGGGGAGGCATTTTGTGACCCTCACAATACCATGCAACTGTAAAGGACTGACGTTTTTACTACCGTTTAATATCATACCTGGGGGACCAGCCTCCCACACTCAGTCAGGTCTTTTTCAGCCTGAAATCCAGGTCTTATTCTTGGAGAAGAAAGTTTCATTCAGGATCTATTTCTAAATGGCAGTCACTCCTGAAAAGAATCCATCAATATTTATAATTCACATGCAAAATGTGTCAGGCATATTTAGTAAGCTCCTCATGAGTTCTGTGTGCCTAGCAACCCAAACAGAAAAAGCAACATATGCAACTCGTGGTTATCTGGTACCAACACGATGTGAATGAACAAACTTGTCTATTTTTCTGAATGCGAACCTGGTACAAGTATTACTGCTTGGGCGGGGAGCGGGGGAGGGGGGGCGGTAAATTATGTTCTTGCTACTTGCGTTTCATTATCTCTATTTTTCTCAGAATGAAATATTTGTATTCCTGGCAAAGAGAGACGACCATTGAATCTAGTGTGTACATCCTCTGATGTTCCAACACACCCCTGTGCCCTGCCTTTTCCAGTTCCAAACCCTCAACTCCAAGAGTCTCTCCTCTCTCGTGAGCACATTGTATCAGGTGCCATCTCAATAACAATTTTTTTCCAGTGGAAAGCATGTAGCTATTAACTCCACTACTATCAGTAAACCACGAAAGTGAGTCTGAATGGGAAGAAACTAGAGAAGAAAAAACAAACACCTTTTCTGTTGGGCTCTTGTCTGTAAGGGTAGGAGATTTCAGCTCAACACAAGGAAGAACTCTGAAGCAATCAGAGGTGCAGAATGGACTCTCTTGAATGAAACCAGTTCCTCACCCTCAGATGTGAGCAACCACTGAAAGGATGCTCTGTAGGGAATTCAAATATCTGAGAAGAGGCTGGAGTAACTGCATATGCTACCCCGGGAGCCTGTGAGTCTATGAGAGTGCTGCATGGCTGATAAAAAGTAAGAGGGCCTCCTACACTGTGGGTGGGAATGTAAATTGGTACACCCACCCTGGAAAACAGTGTAGAGGTTCTTCAAAACACTAAATATAGAGTTGCCACATGATCCAGCAATCCCACTTCTGGGCATATATCCAGACAAAACTTATAATTCAAAAAGATACATGCATCCTGATGTTCCTAGCACAGTTAGGGAGTTGTTGACCGAAACCAGCCCCCTTGGCCAGGCACAATGATAACAACTTGCCTGAGTCATCTCACAACAGGAGGCCCCAGTAAAGAAGGAGGCACTGCCAGTAGAAAACTAACCAGGAGAATTCAGGAGGGGCTGAAAGGAGGCGGGGAACATGCCAGCCGCAGGAGGGAAGAGACGGTACATCTTGCCAACCTCCCAGAAGCCCTCATGGTGGCTGAGAGATGCGGATGCCACCAGGAAGGACCCTGAGTCAGAATGACTGGTCAGAGATGACCCAGAAACTAACCCAATTACCATACTGCCTGAGACTGTGAGCCACACGGCAGGGTTCCTGCTTCGTCAGCCTGTGTGTCTCCTCCGACAATCCATTTCTAAGTGTCAGACAAGAACCCCCTCTCAGGCCCTGGAAGGAGCCCCCTTTCCTAGCAGCAACACTATCCACATTAGCCAAGACATGGCCACAACCTAAATTTTCATCCACAGATGAGCAGATAAAGAAGATAGGGTGTGTATATAAAATGGAATACTACTCAGCCACAGAAAAGAATTAACTAGTGCCATTTGCAGCAACATGGATGGACCTCGAGACTATCATACTAAGTGAAGTAAGTCAGAAAGACAAAGATAAATGCCATATGGTATTACCTATATGTGGAATCTAACATCTGACACGAATGAACTTATTTATGAAACAGACTCATAGACACGGAGAACAGACTTGTGGTTGCCACGTGGGGGTGGGGTGGTGAGGGAGGGATGGACTGGGAGTTTGGGATTAGCAGATGAAAACTACCATATATAGAATGGATAAACAACGAGGTCTACTGCATCACACAGGGCACTACACTCAATGTCCCGTGGTAAACCATAGTGGAAAAGAATATTAAAAAGAATGCATGTACGTACATGTATATACATATGTATACACACATATATACATGCATTCTTTCATGGTTTTGTACATATATAACTGAGTCACTTTTCTGTACCGCACTAATTAACACAATACTGTAAATTAACTGTACTTGAATAAAATAAAAAAATAAAAGTAAGAGAGCCCCCTGTGGTATTGTTTGAGTGAGCTAGAAAATTCCTGCTTAAAAAGGCCTTCATTGACACCTGAAATTCCATCATCAGTAATATCTTCTTTAGAGTCAAACATTTTTCTTTTACTAAGGTGTTTTTCTTTTTTTTTAAAGAAATAGTCATTTTAAAACTTCATCCTTGGAGTGAAAGAACTTAAGAAAATCTGTCCCTCCACCAAGAGAGAAAAGATGGAGACTCCATAAAGTTATGAACAGAGAGAAAAAAGGAAGGAAGGAAGGAAGGCGAGAGGGAGGGTGGAGAGCAGGCCTATGAGAAAATCTACCCACACTACAGTCGTCTGGGACAAAGTCTGGCATGGGCTGAGACATTTTTAGAATTTCTCAAATACTTGTAGGGTATCTCTTACAAATATTTCTCCCCCAACATCTCAAACATCTAGCCATTTTACCAAGGCACTTTTAATATAGATTCCAACCTTCACAGCTGTGCACTGCCCCCCTGACCTTACCCCTTACTACACCCAACTAGCCCACGCACAGTGTCAGAATCCTAAGATCTTCAGCGGGAGGGTAACTTCAGCCAAGAGCCTTCCTCTCTTTACCTGTCACTGACTTGCGGTTTTACCTCTCCTGCTGCTGCTGCTAAGTCGCTTCAGTCGTGTCCGACTCCGTGCGACCCCATAGATGGCAGCCCACCAGGCTCCCCCATCCTTGGGATTCTCCAGGCAAAAACACTGGAGTGGGTTGCCATTTCCATCTCCTACTGTTCCCTTAAGCCCATTGTAAGAGTCTGGTAAAGACAAAATCAGCAAAAGGCTTTGTAATGAGGTACCCTCTCTCTGCTGGCTCAGTTGGTAAAGAATCCTCCTGCAATGCAGAAGAAGCGGGAGACTTGGGTTTGATCCCTGCATCAGGAAAATCCCCTAGAGGAGGGAATGGCAACCTACTCCAGCATTTTTGCTGGAAAATCCAATGGACAGAGGAACCTGGCCGGCTAAAGTCCTTGGGGTCACAAACAGTCAGACATGACTGAAGTGACTTAGCACTTACCCATTCTCTCCTTGTAGCCTTGGACAAGATAGCTACTTACCTCAGTTTTTCCACCTGTAACCTGGATCTAAAAAGACCTTTCTCACAAGGACACTGCATTAGCACAACATAGAATGGATGCTTTGTCAGTCAGGGTGCAGGCTGGATGTTGGTGATATATTTAATCTGAGTGTTTTAAGAAGACTTCATGAATAAAGAATTGACAAAAGCCACAGAAGACCAGACAGTGTTAAACTTCATACTTTTCTCTAAATGCAGTAAGCAAAAATTCTTGAAAATTATAAAATTAAATATATCATAGTCATGTCATATTAAAGTATCATATATTAAGATTTTTTGTGGAAAATCTGTAAGTGGAATTAAATTTAAACCAATACAGTATTGTAAAGCAAAATAAAGTCAAAGTAAAAATTAAAAATAAATAAATAAATAAATTTATCTACCACTCAGGAACAGTGGGACTTTCCAGGTGGTGCTAGTGATAAAGAACCCACCTGCCAACACAGGAGACGCAGGAGACCCAAGTTCGATCCCTGGGTCAGGAAGATCCCTTGAACAAGGATATGGCAACCCACTCCAGTATTCTTGCCTGGAAAATTCCATAGACAGAGGAGCCTGGGAGGAGTCCATGGGGTCACAAAGAGTTGGACAAGACTCAGCATGCACAAGCATGAGCAAGGACAGGCAAATTCCTTGCTGACTTCTCTACATGCAAATATATAAAGCCAAAAACGAGTTCATACCACACTTAGCGCTTTGTAACCTTTCTGGGCCTCCGCTTCCTCTTCTCTAAAATGGACTCGTTGGGTTGTTTTGGTTACTAAGTTAATTATTACATGTGAAATTCCTAATAAGCATTCAATAAATAAAACACAATTTATTATGCAACAATACAGGAATTCATTGAGGACATGCTATATGCCAGACACTGTTCATAAAAGTTTCACATCTGTTAATTCAATAAATGAGTCCATGAATAGTGCCTCAACAAAAGCCAAGATCAAGGTCATTGATAATAAGTAATAGTAATGCTCAAATTTCTCTATGGCTTTAGACTTTAGTCTCTACATGCTTTGCTATTTCTATGAAAGTTGTCCTAATTTTATCATGTTCTTGTCTGGCCAAGGTTAAACTAAGCTTCCCTCTGCCCAGAGAAGGCCTCAGAAGAGCACAAATATTCACATAAACTGTAAAGGGGTCAGTATTAGGAATAGCAGAATATTCTAACAACAGGCAGTTTGGGTTTCAAGCAGCTTTGATTCAATCCTGACTCTGGGCCTGGGTGTTTGGTATTAAAGAATAAGTGTCTCTAATGCATACATATGTATGTATGGCTGAGTCCCTTGGCTGTTCAGCCGAAACTATCACAACAGTGTTAACTGGCCATATCCCAACACAAAATAAAAAGTTTAAAATTAAAAAAAAAAAAGAATAAGTGTCTCAGAATCTCATTTTCTCATCTGTAAGACAGGGTATTTTCCACTCTGTCTTACAAGGCTGCTGACAGAGGTTCATTGGAGAATGTTGATGATAGCATCTTGTAGGACAATACAGAAGTCTACACAAACAGAAGCTGCTTATTTAGATCTTGCAACAAAGCAGAGTTCTAGGTAAATAAAAAGGCGTTTCCAGATCCTCCATATCGCTTTCTAACTACTTCTTCAGCAAGGAGCCCCATGTCTTGGCAGTGTGGTCCACCTGCTTTGGTGTCAAAGCTGGATGGCATCATGTGCTCCCTACACATCACCTGCTCCTCCCGTCAAATTGACTCTAGGAGTCATGGCATTGGCCTGAGACAAACTGCAGAATGAGAAGAAGCTAATGTTCTGGCCAGATCCCTTTTTCTATATTTCTTTTCTCCTTTTTCAGTATCCTCTTCAGATAGGGTTGTGATGAACTCCAGAAAGCAATAATCACATCCAATCACCTAGAGTTTCATTAATAGTAATAACCATTATTATAATAAATCAATAACATTTATTAAGTACTTAATGGGTATCAAGCAATGAAAAGTGTTCTTTATAAACGTAATCAAATTTGTCACTCCCAACAACCAATGAGATAGATGGCTTTATTATTCCCATTTCACAGACCTGGAAACAGGTTTAGCAAGCTTAAGTAACTGGCCCAGATCCCACAACTAGAAAGTGAGAACCATGAAGCTAATTCAGTGTCTGATCCACAGCTGTGTCTCAGTAAATACTTATAGAATGAATGTGAAAGTCACTCAGTCGTGGCCAACTCTTTGTGACCCCATGGACTATACAGTCCATGGAATGCTCCAGGCCAAAATACTGGAGTGGTTAGCCTTTCCCTTCTCCAGGTAATCTTCCCAACCCAGGGATCGAACCCAGGTCTCTCACATTGAAGGCAGATTCTTTACAAGCTGAGCTGCAAGGGAAGCCCATAGAATGAATGTGTCACTATTAATCAAAGATGGTCATGGGACGCTACTAAGTTGTAAGTCACTATTATATTTGTAGGGCATTTGACTCTAAAGCTTGCGCTTGCAACTACTTGTCAGCTACCTATCATTCTCCTATATATTCCTCATTTATTATTATTCCTTTGACCCTAGAAAGCCCCTGAGCACATGCTAGATATGAAATCTACCCCCACATACAAAGTATGCAGACAAGTGAAGTTAGTTTGACTTTCAATTTATTTAAAACAATACTTTTTCTACCCACCACTCACCTCCCTTGTTCCTTCATTCCTTAAAAAAGAATTCATTACGTCATTGTATTTTCTCACCTAAGAAAGTCTTTTTAAGTACCAACCATTCTCATCTCAACACCCTAGGACCCTCGGAGCACCAGAAAGAGGTGTGGCAAGGAGAGAGAATTTATCAAAGTGAAGAATCAATGCCTGTCGAGCTCATTAGCACCCAGGCACAGAAAAGGAAACTGCTATTTTTATCAAGTGCACCTTTATTTAAATGAATTCCAGAGTGATTTGATAAAGAAAAAGGTTCCTTTGGAAATAAGTTTTCCTTTTAATAAGGACTGATTATAGTATGTGCCCTTTCTAGCCTGCTTTTTATCCCCAGATATGTAACATGTAAGTCTTGACACTTGTTCCCTGATCAAATCTCCATCTCAGCCATTTGCCCATTTGGGTTCTAGCCCAAGCATAGACCTGAGTGGAGGCATGTGAAACCTTGGTGGGTGAGTGGAGTCCCACCTCTGCGACCCGGAGCTAAGGCTTCACCCCTTCCTTGGAATTCACCAGCTGGGTTTTGATCACTCAGCAGTGGTTTCCAAACTGTATGATTCTTTTACCCAAGACTGCTTCATGACTCAAGTGTCAGCTGGCCTTCAGTATTTAATTCTGTCTGTTGTTTTCTCACTCACAACTTTGCCATCCTTTTATGGATACTCCAATTTGCTTCCCTGATCTGGCTGAGCATTATGCTCTTCCTCCACCTTATTTTTGTCTTAAACTAGGAGTCACAGCTTCCCAGAGTATCAGTATTGATATCTTGTATTTAGAGCAACTGAGACTATGGTGGCTCAGACCATAAAGAATCTGCTTGCAATGTGGGAGACCCAGGTTCGATCCCTGGATCAGGAAGATCCCCTGGAAAAGGGAATGGCAACCCACTCCAATATCCTTGCCTGGAGAATTCCTTGGACAAAGGAGCTTAGTGGGCTATAGCTCATGGGGTTGCAAAGAGTCAGACACGACTGAGTAACTAACACACATTTAGAGCAGCAGTCTCCAACCTTTTTGGCACCAATGACTGGTTTTGTGGAAGACAATTTTTCCAAAGACTTGAAGATGAAGGGACAGTTTCAGAATAATTCAAGTGCATCACATTTACTGTGCACTATATTTCTGCTATTATTACATCAGCTCCATCTCAGATCATCAGGCATTAGATTCCAGAGGTTGAGGATACCTGATTTAAAGGGTTAGCTCCCATTATTAACACATCCCAGGTGACACGAATGGTAAAGACCCTGCCTGCCAACACAGGAGACATAAGAGATGTAGGTTTGATCCCTGGGTCAGGAAGATTCCCTGGAGAAGGGAATGGCTACCCACTCCAGTATCCTTGCCTGGAGAATCCTGTGGACTGAGGAGCCGGGCAGACTGCAGTCCATAGGGTCACAAAAAGTCAGACACAACTTCAGCGACTGAACACACACACGTACTGATTGTTCTCAATAAGAGACAAAAATGAGCCTAAATTTTCTCCTTCACCTTCCCCCCACCACCCCGCCAAAACAAGTTTGAAGAGATTTTGTGCATCTTCCTGTCTTGTAAGTTAGTTTTGCCTGAATCTCAGAAATATCTGCTTCTTAAACTTTCTCATTAGCTACCAACATCTACTAACATTTTCAGATTCATCTTTCGAAAATTTGGCAAAATGTAGCAACAAATGTTAAATGCCTGCTCTGTAATCCAGTTATCCTGAAGAAGCCATCTAGGAAGTGTGTGCAAATTTACCCCACTACTATGCATGACAGAGACAACTGTTAACAGCCTAAATGTCCAAAACTAGGGAATTGTCCAAGTAAATCGTGGTTCCACTGTATTACAAGACATGTATCCACTAATCAAAAGCTTGTTTTAAGCTATTTGACATGTGAAAAATATTGGCTATCTATTTCTAAGTGGAAAAAAGCCTACAAAACAGTATGGACGCTGTGATGTTACCTCTAGGAACTAACTCCATATCCAAGATCTTATATGCACCCATCTCTCTAGCTACTGAACAGAAGTCTTATAACGAAGGACAAATGATGATTCTCTTTGAGTAACAAAATCTTTGTGTTGTGCTTCTTTCTGCCCTGAATTTGCATTATTTTGGCAATTAGAGGAAATAAGTGCAGAGTGTTTTTTAAAAGAAAAAGTGGTACTTTTTATTTCCTCTCTCATCTCTGGAGTCAAGGAAAATAGATAAGAGGAAGAACTCATGTCGGACCTGGCTGCTTTGCCAGTATTGTCACTTCACTTTCTCTGGTTTGCAGTCCAGGGTCCAGAAAAATTCAATTCTAACTTTCCTGAATGAATTGCAGTTCCCTGGAGACCAAGGCAATGTCCTTCCCTAAAGACTGGCCTGCCACATTTCCCAGCAACTTCTTTAGAACTGTAGGAAGCCACTTTCTAAGAATATATTCATTTCCCTCCTATCATTTCTAGATCTCTCTCTTGACAACCTAAAGCTTAACATTTAACTAGTCAACGTTTGACTGTATCAGATTACAAGGCAGAGAAAAGGGCTCTGTCCTACCATATTAAAACTAACCATGGTTTTGGACAAACCACGAAAACTGAAGTTCAAAGATGTTGTTCCTTTAAGGACAAACAAGTACCACGTCTTCTGTACTCTGCCACTCCTAGACAGGGCTGCAAAGACCAAATAAGACAGTACACAAGGAAGAAGGGAGAGAACGCATCTACTCAAATGTTGATTATCACTATCATGTTCGTATCATGGTCATTAGAATCACTATTACAGTTCCTATAACTGAAGAAAATCAGACACTGATCTTAAAATTTGAATTTAGTTTTTGGAAAAGGAGAAAGAATATCTCTACGCCCAGTTCACCAAGTTACCTTTGGCCTATAGCATCATTTGAGGTTATATTTGTATGTATTTTAATAAAAGAAAAGACTTGCCTTTATGTTTTCAGATGCATATAGTCTGTTTGCTTCTCTGGAGGAAGGTTCTGGAACTCTAGTGCTCATGCTCTATTCCATTGTGCTTGGATGTCTCTCATCTCTGATTTTTTTTTTTTTCTTTATAAAGCAAGACCAGCCCCAAGCTGCTTCCTTCGGTTTTCTCGGACATGTCTTCTGTGTCCTTAGTCCCTAGCTCAGAGCTGAACGTGTATACACACTACATTTAGTTTACATGTGCAAAAATAATAATTTTACGAGTACCTTTTATTTTTAAAGACTTTTTATGTGGACCGTCTTCAAAGTTTTTACTGAATTTGCCACAACATTGCTTCTGTATGTTTTGTTTTTGTTTTGGCTGTGAGGCATGTGGGATCCCAGCTCCCCAACAGTGGAAGGTGAAGTCTTAACCGCTTCCCACAAGGGAAGTCCCTGAGTGCCTGGCTTCAGGCAAAGCACAGTGATGGGGAAAAATGGGGCAGAGAGGGAAGCTTCTACACAGAACTGGGAAACACTAGCTAATGAGCATGCAGCACTGGTTATCCACGGGCTCCTGGAAGAAACAGAGAAAAATCTGCAGAGAAGCTGCAGTTAGGATGGGTGAGGGTCAGGGTTCTTCTTCTAGCTAGGGAAGCCTGAGTTCCATCTGTGAATGCCCCCTGCCCACACACGCACACACACACTACTGGGGGTTCTGGAAGAAATGTTCAAGAACATGGTTTCTCAGAGTAGGAGGTGTGGAGTTGCCCAAAGTGTTCCCAGAGATAGACACACACTCATGTGCATAACTGGGGATCAAGGCCATGAGTCTGTGACCTTGAGTTAATCCTCTGACTGAGACTAAGCTCAGGAATATGGTGTCTAGAAGCTGGATGGGCTATGTGCTTAAGCAAGAACATGGTTCATGGTTCTCCAACGCCATTGCCAACTCATGGTTCCCATGACCTGTGGTTGGAGAATCTGGACTAAGAATCAGAGGAGCTCTGACATTGCCAGCCACTGCTAGCAACCTCTGTCCACCCAGGATGTCTTTTCCTAACAGTTTGATCAGCTGCTTCTTAATCCCACCCTGCCTCAAAGTCTCTCTAACCTGGAGCTCTTTATTCAGGCTTAGATCTCTCTGGATCTAAGTTGTCTCTACAAAATGAAGGAGTGAATGGAAAGATCTTTCCTATCCCACCTCAAGGTCCTTTAAGTCTATATTTTTATTTATTTATCCAATCAGTAGACATGTATGAAGTCTTGCTCTATCTGTGCAAGGAACTGCAGAAACAAAGGTGACTATGATGTGGCAATGCCTTGGAAAACATCACAGTCTCACATTGCACTGAGACATACCAAGAAAAGAACATTCTTGGTGGGAAGGAGAAACGTCCCATTGAAAAGTGTACTGAGAGCAAGGTAGCGGACCAATGCGTCAGGTTTCCTGAGACCTCGCCCTGCAGAGCTTTCTTGATGGCAAGGTCGAGATGTCTTAAAACTTGGCTTCAAGGTCGCATTGCATGGGCTGAAGTCTAAACATAGCTGTAGACTAGCTATATGCCCTAGGAAATTGACTTAACATCTACATATTTTGGTTTCCTCATCTGAAAAATGGATGTACTCATACTTAGCACCCTTCTTACAGGGCTGTTGTGAGGGTTAAGGGGGAAATGTTTAATACGTCTTTGCTATTATTGAGATCAGAATTTCATAATAAAAAAACCTTCAGAATTTTTAAAATTGTATTTAGGAAAATAAAAAATATGAAGGGAAGAATGTAGAAAATTATGCAAAAAAGAAGTTTTTTGGAGAAAGCAATCATTTGCAAAAGCTTGGCCCTACCTGGAGACAGGTACAACAGACAAAGTTCCCCAGATCAAATGTCTCAGAGGTATCAAAATTCACCAATTCTATATTTAGGTGCCCATATGTTCCTGCTGGTCAGAGTTGCCCACAAATACAGACATTTCAGTGCACAGAAGAGCAATTTTCAAAAAGATTTCCCTTTTAGAAGAGAGATGCTACAAAGCTTAATCAGTTCTAAGTGATTCTGAAATATTGTATCAATTTACAGCAGAAAGGTCATCCTGGTGAATAAACATGAGGATTCTGTTCAGTGTCTAGGATTTAGCAGACTAACTCCCACTAATGTTAATGGGGCCATGCTGCCAAATCCCCAACCTTCACCCTGTATATTTGCTCCAATCCGTCACTGTTGAGATTGAAATGTGTTTTCCAAATCAAGGCTGACCCTGACATGGAATTTCTGCATGGTCAGAAAGGGACAGTGTGGCTGATGCCTGGGGACCTACATGTACTCAAAATGATGGCATGAAGGGGCTTTGTTGAAACGTGTTTCTTCACATTTCTCCCCAGTTCAGTGCAGATTTCTTTGCCAAATACACCACGTGGTCCACTCTCCTCACCTTCCAAACTCACTTCCCATCACTTCTCTCTGTGAACTCCAAACAAAACACAAAGCTCCCAATTATCCACTGTGTCCCAGGGTGCCAGTGCCCTCTGTGTGTGCTCAGTCGTGTCTGAGTATGTGTGGCCCCACGGACTGTAGCCCACCAGGCTCCTCTGTCCATGGCATTTTCCAGCCAAGAATACTGGAGTGGGTTGCCATTTCCTACTTCAGGGCATCTTCCCAGTCCAGGGGTAGAACCCTTGTCTCTTTTCTCTCCTGCACTGGCAGGCAGGTTCTTTACCACTAGCACCACTTGAGAGATGAATGGTTATGTTGGTCCATACCTCCTTTATTCTTCAAGGAGACCCAACTCAATACCACTTTGTTGGCGATGTTTTCTGTATCTGCTTCCCACCTTCAACAAACACACACACTGGAGTGATGGCCTCCTTCTTAGATCTCAGAAAACTTTGAGCCTTGAACATGACACTTCATATTCTTTATGAACTTGATTTATTCCCCTCAGATAGGCTGTAGGACCTGTGAGGGCAGGGAGGGCATCACACCTGTCTGTAAATTTCCTTTAATACCTAATCCAAGCCCTTGCATACCATCGGCATTCAAGAAAGCACTGAATTGAATTGAATCACTTTCTATTGCTTGATGTTTGGAGGGACTGAAACTTTGAAGGAAGGGATTGGGGACCAGGGAGCTGGGGTGTAGTTATAAATGATAGGTCCTTTATTTTTTGTTAGATAGACCTATCTAACTGAAAGAGCATCCTAGTCTTTGGAGGCAGAGAGAACTGGGCCATTCCTCAGAACTGGGTTTGCCCCACCTGCTGCTGCTAAGTCGCTTCAGTTGTGTCTGACTCTGTGTGACCCCATAGATGGCAGCCCATGAGGCTCCCTCGTCCCTGGGATTCTCCAGGCAAGAACACTGGAGTGGGTTGCCATTTCCTTCTCCAATGCATCAAAGTGAAAAGTGAAAGTACAGTCGCTCAGTCATGTCCGACCCTCAGCGACCCCATGGACTGCAGCCTACCAGGCTCCTCCATCCAAGGGATTTTCTGGGCAAGAGTACTGGAGTGGGTTGCCATTGCCTTCTCCAGCCCCAGCTGCTAGAGACTTAGAATACTGGCCTGGGTGAACCAAAGATCTGATTCACAACAGCAAATGATGCATGAATATTTGGTACCAGTATCCTCTCAGACAAAGATCTATATAGTCAAAGCTATGGTTTTTCCAGTAGTCATGTACAGATGGGACACTTGGACCATAAGGAAGGCTGAGCACCAAAGAACAGATGCTTTCAAACTGTGGTGGTGCTGGATAAGACTCTTGAGAGTCCCTTGGACTGCAAGGAGATCAAACCAGTCAATCCTAAAGGAAATCAATCCTAAATATTCATTGGAAGGACTGATGCTGAAGCTGAAGCTCCAATACTTTGGCCACCTGATGCAAAGAGCTGACTCATTGGAAAAGACACTGATGCTGGGAAAGAGTGAGGGCAGGAGGAGAAGGGAGAGGTAGAGGATGAGATGGTTGAGTGGCATCACCAACTCAATGGACGTAAGTTTGAGCAAACTCCAAGAGATAGTGAAAGACAGGGAAGCCTGGCATGGTTCAATCCATGTGGTCACAGAGTCGGAGACAACTTAGAGACTGAACAACAAAATCCTCTCAAAGGCCTCTATTTTTTCTTTTTTTGGTATTTTAAATTAAATTTATTTATTTTGGCCATGGCACACACCATGTGGTATCTTAATTCCCCAACCAGGGTCAAACCCATGTCCCCTGCAGAAAAAGTGTGGAGTCCCAGCCACAGCCAGGGAATTCCCAGAGGCCTCTATATTTATACACTGTCCTTGCTTACAGCCCCAAGACCCTAAGATGACAAGAGCCACTAAACACATTTTAGCCACAATATTCATTTAGGCTGCGTTCCACCAGGTCTGTTTGAGCTAAAGTACATTATAACCTGGTATATAATGATCTCCTAAATGAACGTAAGCTTTGAGCAGTCACAAAGCTGGCTTGCCATGCCTGATTAAGTCTCAGAGCCCTGCCTGGGATGGGATGGATAATTTTCTGTTCACCTGCTCTGACTTTAACTGTTTCAGTGAAACCACAGGAGGTCTGGGAGTATCCAAAACAAAGGACAGTCTGTTCTCACTGCTTTCTCACTTCCCACTCACTCACCAAGTTTAGTGGATGGTTTGGAAGCTTTAACTAGCTTCAATTTAGCATTTTAGTCTAACTGAATGCTTACTATAAGTTGAATACTCAGAACAGAACTTCCTTGAGATTCCACCTCCTTGAACTTTATGAAACCACTTTGCAACTTTCCCTATCAGCCCGTAAACTGGGCCTCTCCTCCATTCACTCCAGGCTCTATCCTCCAGTTAGCCTCTCTTACTGCCAAGGCCACCGTTTCTACTCGTAAAGCCCTGAGAATTGCTGTTAGTCCTCTACTCAGAGCTTCTCATCACTAACTTTTCACATGACATAAGCAAGGGCAGCATTGAGAACCTCACACTTCTCTTCTCCCCCTTTCCTAGCTTCTCCTCCAAATATCTGATTCTCATTATTTAATGCTAATGTATATCTCTGACGTCGTGGCCCTCCATCCTCTACACATTCGATTCCCTAGAAATAGGGAAAGAAATGCCCAGGCTACAGCATCAGAGATTCTGTTAGGTTGTCTGGAGGGCAAAGACACGTATTTTTAAAATATTATTTTCCCATGATTGAGTGCTAAGTTGCTTCAGTCATGTCCAACTCTTTGAGACACTTGGGCTGTAGCCCACCAGGTTGTTTTGTCCATGGCATTCTCTAGGCAAGAATACTGGAGTGGGTTGCCACGCACTCCTCCAAGGAATCTTTCTGACCCAGGGATTGAACCCACGTCTCTTAGGTCTCCTGCATTGGCAGGCAGGTTCTTTACCACTAGTGCCACCTGATTATTACTGACATAAATTTTTATCTCTGTCTGACAGCAGTTCATAGCCCTCCTCAAGAGCTGAGACTTAGGTGTCATTATCTCCAGGGTTCCAGGCCCTGGAGCAAGAGCTCAATGATTGTTGATTGTCTTAAGTAAAGCAGCCACACAACTTGGTTTGCTTAAGGACAGATCCAATTTACACTCACAGGTCTGGTGTTCCATTCAATTAGATATCCTGTCCCTTTTATTCTCAAAGATAACCCATTTTGTACAGTAAATTATGTAACCACTCCCAAGTGTAAGGGTACCTAAAGGTTTGAAAATATTTAATATTATGGGCTAAACTGTGTCCCTTGTATCAAAATGCGACTGTATTTAAAGACAAGGTCTTTTGAGACGTGATTATGTTACAAGGAGGCCATTAGGGTCGGCCCTAATTCAATGTGACTCGTGTCCTCATAAGAAGAGCAGATTAAGACACACAGAGAGACACTAAGAATGCACATGTTCAAAGGGGTGGCCTCGTGAGGACACAGAGAGGTGACCATCTGCAAAACCAGGAAAAGCCTCAGAAGAAACAAATCCTGCCAGCACCTTGATCTTGGACTTGCAGATTGTAGAGTGGTAAGAAGACAAATGCCTCTTGTTCAAGCTGCCCTTTTGGTGATATTTTGTTACGGCAGCCCAAGCAGGCGAATACACCTTATAAAATACAAAGTAAGTAAAACCAACATAAATATTGATTTCCTAAATATTACAATTCTCCAAGATGAACGGTTACATCATTTTCCAAGAAACTCCGTGTCTTAACTATAAATCTTTCAGTTTTCTCAACCATATAATAAAGAGTTTGACTTAATGTTTTTGTAAGGTACTTTTAGCTTCCATACACTGAGTCTGTTAAGACTGTTACAGGCTCCTCTGTCCATGGCATTTTCCAGCCAAGAATACTGGAGTGGGTTGCCATTTCCTACTTCAGGGCATCTTCCCAGTCCAGGGGTAGAACCCTTGTCTCTTTTCTCTCCTGCACTGGCAGGCAGGTTCTTTACCACTAGCACCACTTGAGAGATGAATGGTTATGTTGGTCCATACCTCCTTTATTCTTCAAGGAGACCCAACTCAATACCACTTTGTTGGCGATGTTTTCTGTATCTGCTTCCCACCTTCAACAAACACACACACTGGAGTGATGGCCTCCTTCTTAGATCTCAGAAAACTTTGAGCCTTGAACATGACACTTCATATTCTTTATGAACTTGATTTATTCCCCTCAGATAGGCTGTAGGACCTGTGAGGGCAGGGAGGGCATCACACCTGTCTGTAAATTTCCTTTAATACCTAATCCAAGCCCTTGCATACCATCGGCATTCAAGAAAGCACTGAATTGAATTGAATCACTTTCTATTGCTTGATGTTTGGAGGGACTGAAACTTTGAAGGAAGGGATTGGGGACCAGGGAGCTGGGGTGTAGTTATAAATGATAGGTCCTTTATTTTTTGTTAGATAGACCTATCTAACTGAAAGAGCATCCTAGTCTTTGGAGGCAGAGAGAACTGGGCCATTCCTCAGAACTGGGTTTGCCCCACCTGCTGCTGCTAAGTCGCTTCAGTTGTGTCTGACTCTGTGTGACCCCATAGATGGCAGCCCATGAGGCTCCCTCGTCCCTGGGATTCTCCAGGCAAGAACACTGGAGTGGGTTGCCATTTCCTTCTCCAATGCATCAAAGTGAAAAGTGAAAGTACAGTCGCTCAGTCATGTCCGACCCTCAGCGACCCCATGGACTGCAGCCTACCAGGCTCCTCCATCCAAGGGATTTTCTGGGCAAGAGTACTGGAGTGGGTTGCCATTGCCTTCTCCAGCCCCAGCTGCTAGAGACTTAGAATACTGGCCTGGGTGAACCAAAGATCTGATTCACAACAGCAAATGATGCATGAATATTTGGTACCAGTATCCTCTCAGACAAAGATCTATATAGTCAAAGCTATGGTTTTTCCAGTAGTCATGTACAGATGGGACACTTGGACCATAAGGAAGGCTGAGCACCAAAGAACAGATGCTTTCAAACTGTGGTGGTGCTGGATAAGACTCTTGAGAGTCCCTTGGACTGCAAGGAGATCAAACCAGTCAATCCTAAAGGAAATCAATCCTAAATATTCATTGGAAGGACTGATGCTGAAGCTGAAGCTCCAATACTTTGGCCACCTGATGCAAAGAGCTGACTCATTGGAAAAGACACTGATGCTGGGAAAGAGTGAGGGCAGGAGGAGAAGGGAGAGGTAGAGGATGAGATGGTTGAGTGGCATCACCAACTCAATGGACGTAAGTTTGAGCAAACTCCAAGAGATAGTGAAAGACAGGGAAGCCTGGCATGGTTCAATCCATGTGGTCACAGAGTCGGAGACAACTTAGAGACTGAACAACAAAATCCTCTCAAAGGCCTCTATTTTTTCTTTTTTTGGTATTTTAAATTAAATTTATTTATTTTGGCCATGGCACACACCATGTGGGATCTTAATTCCCCAACCAGGGATCAAACCCATGTCCCCTGCAGAAAAAGTGTGGAGTCCCAGCCACAGCCAGGGAATTCCCAGAGGCCTCTATATTTATACACTGTCCTTGCTTACAGCCCCAAGACCCTAAGATGACAAGAGCCACTAAACACATTTTAGCCACAATATTCATTTAGGCTGCGTTCCACCAGGTCTGTTTGAGCTAAAGTACATTATAACCTGGTATATAATGATCTCCTAAATGAACGTAAGCTTTGAGCAGTCACAAAGCTGGCTTGCCATGCCTGATTAAGTCTCAGAGCCCTGCCTGGGATGGGATGGATAATTTTCTGTTCACCTGCTCTGACTTTAACTGTTTCAGTGAAACCACAGGAGGTCTGGGAGTATCCAAAACAAAGGACAGTCTGTTCTCACTGCTTTCTCACTTCCCACTCACTCACCAAGTTTAGTGGATGGTTTGGAAGCTTTAACTAGCTTCAATTTAGCATTTTAGTCTAACTGAATGCTTACTATAAGTTGAATACTCAGAACAGAACTTCCTTGAGATTCCACCTCCTTGAACTTTATGAAACCACTTTGCAACTTTCCCTATCAGCCCGTAAACTGGGCCTCTCCTCCATTCACTCCAGGCTCTATCCTCCAGTTAGCCTCTCTTACTGCCAAGGCCACCGTTTCTACTCGTAAAGCCCTGAGAATTGCTGTTAGTCCTCTACTCAGAGCTTCTCATCACTAACTTTTCACATGACATAAGCAAGGGCAGCATTGAGAACCTCACACTTCTCTTCTCCCCCTTTCCTAGCTTCTCCTCCAAATATCTGATTCTCATTATTTAATGCTAATGTATATCTCTGACGTCGTGGCCCTCCATCCTCTACACATTCGATTCCCTAGAAATAGGGAAAGAAATGCCCAGGCTACAGCATCAGAGATTCTGTTAGGTTGTCTGGAGGGCAAAGACACGTATTTTTAAAATATTATTTTCCCATGATTGAGTGCTAAGTTGCTTCAGTCATGTCCAACTCTTTGAGACACTTGGGCTGTAGCCCACCAGGTTGTTTTGTCCATGGCATTCTCTAGGCAAGAATACTGGAGTGGGTTGCCACGCACTCCTCCAAGGAATCTTTCTGACCCAGGGATTGAACCCACGTCTCTTAGGTCTCCTGCATTGGCAGGCAGGTTCTTTACCACTAGTGCCACCTGATTATTACTGACATAAATTTTTATCTCTGTCTGACAGCGGTTCATAGCCCTCCTCAAGAGCTGAGACTTAGGTGTCATTATCTCCAGGGTTCCAGGCCCTGGAGCAAGAGCTCAATGATTGTTGATTGTCTTAAGTAAAGCAGCCACACAACTTGGTTTGCTTAAGGACAGATCCAATTTACACTCACAGGTCTGGTGTTCCATTCAATTAGATATCCTGTCCCTTTTATTCTCAAAGATAACCCATTTTGTACAGTAAATTATGTAACCACTCCCAAGTGTAAGGGTACCTAAAGGTTTGAAAATATTTAATATTATGGGCTAAACTGTGTCCCTTGTATCAAAATGCGACTGTATTTAAAGACAAGGTCTTTTGAGACGTGATTATGTTACAAGGAGGCCATTAGGGTCGGCCCTAATTCAATGTGACTCGTGTCCTCATAAGAAGAGCAGATTAAGACACACAGAGAGACACTAAGAATGCACATGTTCAAAGGGGTGGCCTCGTGAGGACACAGAGAGGTGACCATCTGCAAAACCAGGAAAAGCCTCAGAAGAAACAAATCCTGCCAGCACCTTGATCTTGGACTTGCAGATTGTAGAGTGGTAAGAAGACAAATGCCTCTTGTTCAAGCTGCCCTTTTGGTGATATTTTGTTACGGCAGCCCAAGCAGGCGAATACACCTTATAAAATACAAAGTAAGTAAAACCAACATAAATATTGATTTCCTAAATATTACAATTCTCCAAGATGAACGGTTACATCATTTTCCAAGAAACTCCGTGTCTTAACTATAAATCTTTCAGTTTTCTCAACCATATAATAAAGAGTTTGACTTAATGTTTTTGTAAGGTACTTTTAGCTTCCATACACTGAGTCTGTTAAGACTGTTACCAGATGGAACATTGAGGCATCCATCTCTCTTGTAGCAGATGTAGCGATGATAATAAATGCCACACATGGTTACAAAGGGTAAGGCACAGTTGCCATCCTCAAGGACCCACACACTAATCTAGAAACATCTCACCTCCAAGCAGTAAGTGGCAGAGAGACTTTTATGGAGGCTCAGCACAGGCACACTAAGCCAGCCTGGAGGAGAGTTTAGAATAGGTTCATGTGCGAGCAGAGAGTCAAACCAATTTTTAGGGAGTGAAGAGGAACACACCTAGTGAAAGAAGGTGGTGAGACAGGTATTCCCTGCAAAAGAAACAGCATTTAAAAAGAAAGAAAGAAAGAAAAGCAGAGGTGAAAGAGAAACCATGTTCTTTCTGGTGCTTTATTAATTTTCTACACCCTTGATTTTGAATCTAGTCTTTTTTCCTCTACTTTCAGAGGTCAGCAAGTACAGCTGCTATCCCTTATACTTTTTAACCCTTTAAATATTCGAGGACTTAAAAATGACAAATTCTGTACTTTAGGCTTTCCTTTACCCAGGCTAAATAACTTTAGTCTCTCCAGGCTATTCTTCAAACTTTTAGACTCAGTTTATGCCTTCGCATAAACTCTTGCCTGGAAAATCCAATGGACGGAGTAGCCTGGTGGGCTGCAGTCCATGGGGTCGCTAACAGTCGGGCAGACTGAGCGACTTCACTTTCACTTTTCTCTTTCATGCATTGGAGAAGGAAATGGCAACCCACTCCAGTATTCTTGCCTGGAGAATCCCAGGGATGGGGGAGCCTGGTGGGCTGCCGTCTATGGGGTCACACAGAGTCGGACACAACTGAAGTGACTTAGCAGCATGCCTTAGCACCCACCACCTCCCACCAACATGCGTGCACACACATACACACATTATGCACACACAGGCCAAAAGAGCCTGTGGTTCACTAGTGAGTGAGTAAAAGTCACTCAGTCATGTTCAACTCTTTGCAATCCCGTGGACTATACAGACCATGGAATTCTCCAGGCCAGAATACTGGAGTGGGTAGCTGTTCCTTTCTCCAGGGGATCTTCCCAACCCAGGGATTGAACCGAGGTCTCCCACATTGAAAGTGGATTTTTTACCAGCATAGCCATGAGAGAAACCCAAGAATACTGGAGTGGGTAGTTTATCCCTTCTCCAGTGGATCTTCTCAACCCAAGAATCGAACAAGGGTCTCTTGCATTGCAGGCAGACTCTTTACCAATTGAGCTATCAGGGAAGCCCTGTGGTTCACTACAGGGCTCTTAAATTTATAAGAGATTGGTGCTGTCCTCTCAAAAGTACAGATTAAGATCTTACCCATCACATAGCTATGTGACCCATCAAATCATCAGTGTATTTCCTTCATTAAATAGAAAGCAAAAGAATCAGCCTGACACACATCAGTAAATCCGAGGAATGACTCTATAGGCCAAGTGGAAGGTGTGTGCCCTTCTCTACTACCAAGCAGTGAATTAATCTTGCATTTGCAGGTGATTGGAAACATCAAAGAGCTCCACTGGTACTGGATGCATTTCTACCAGGAAACACTATCGTTCTTCCAATCTCACATTGTGGCATAAATACAACAGCCCTTGTTTTCCACACAGCTTCCTACTTCTTTCACACCCAAGCATATGCTAAGAGCTCTCAAGCAACACTCTTCCTCCATCTCTGGGAGGCATCTTAAAACATTTTTAGCTCACCAAACACAAAACAGAGGAGGATCTGTTTCTTTACTCAAGAATAATCCTTTTCAACTGCCTATTTATACTGCAGATGGAAACCTATAGATTGAAATAAACAGATTTTCATTCTAAAATTGGCATCCACACTGTCATAGTTAAAGGATGCAACAATTGTGTTTGAAAAGCAATCATCCAAGAAATTTCACATTGCTTTGCAATATTCAGATGAAGGGTATATTTGAATTAGAAGGTGAATAGCTGGCACCCGACTCCAGTACTCTTGCCTGGAAAATCCATGGACAGAGGAGCCTGGGGGGCTGCAGTCCAGGGGGTGGCGAAGAGTCGGACACGACTGAGTGACTTCCCTTTCACTTTTCACTTTCATGCGTTGGAGAAGGCAATGGCAACCCACTCCAGTGTTCTTGCCTGGAGAATCCCAGGGACGGGGGAGCCTGGTGGGCTGCCGTCTGGGGGGTCACACAGACTCAGACACGACTGAAGCGACTTAGCAGCAGTAGCAGCAGCAGCATTTAAGAAATGAGGAAGAGCATTAGTTTATGGAAATAATGGGACCATTAATGTAGACAGAAAATGCCAAACACGAACAGATATGTGTATATCTATAACTGAATCACTTTGCTGTACACCTGAAACTATCACAAACACTGTTTATTAACTATACTGCAATATAAAATAAAGGTGTTTTAAAAAAAAAAAAACTAAAAAAGAAAATGCCAAATATGTTAGTAAAATGTGTTGCTAAAAAGTAATATCTTAGGACACATAGGCAAAGGATTAATCTCTTTTGGAAGAACCCAATAAGAAGTGCTTGATCAAAAGTCTATAATTGTGCTTTATGATACAGAAGCAATAACCCTNTAAAAAAAAAAAAACTAAAAAAGAAAATGCCAAATATGTTAGTAAAATGTGTTGCTAAAAAGTAATATCTTAGGACACATAGGCAAAGGATTAATCTCTTTTGGAAGAACCCAATAAGAAGTGCTTGATCAAAAGTCTATAATTGTGCTTTATGATACAGAAGCAATAACCCTATATGGTTATTTAAATTAATTAAAATTAAATAAAAATTAAAAATTCAGTTATTCAATTGTCCTAGCCACATTTTAAGACCTCAATAGTCATTGTCATATTAAGCAGCAAAGACAACAGAAGTTTCCATCATTACACCAAGTTGTATTGGACAATGCTGGTCTAGAAGGTTCTGTTTGACTACTGGATTAGCATCATTTAAACATCAGGTCTCAAATAGACGAGCACAGGGAGCACAGCTTGCTGCCAAGTGTGACAGCTGAGAGCAGGAAAGTATGGGAAAATGGGAAAAATAATTCCACTCCTGGAATAAACTAATATGTTACAGCATTGACATTTTATTACAAGAAATATCCTTAGACAAGCAGAGAAATCTTGGACTAAAACGGAAAGGAGTTAGTAAACACCGCTATTTGAATACCTCATCACAGTCTTCTAAACTTTCACAAAATGTACCAATCTTGTCTCATCTGTTAGTGACTAGATGTTATCAGTCATCTCCCAAGTACTATTCAAGCATCCATCACTTCCTGCCCTCACAGTTCTGATTTTTAAACATGTGACAAAACATTTTTGAACATATATTTAAACAAATAGAATCCAAATCAAAACATAAAATTGCAGACTCTTCCCATTAAAAAAAAAGGCAAGAACTTTATTTTAAACATATCCTCAGTTGTGTATTACATCACGTGTGTTATCTAAACCAAAAATCATAATGATAATGCCAAGGGAACGGAGGGCTTCATAAAAGCACATTATCCAGATATTACTCTTGGCCAATGCTTTAACTAAATAAACAGTGGATATGAAAGGTACAGTATGGCACTTAAATAAATAAGAGCAAAGAGAAGGAAACATATTCACAGTCCAAAGCAACAGGTTTTTGAACCTTTGGTATATGTATATGTCTCAAATAAGTGTCCGTAAACGCGTGTTAGCCAATAGTGTTTAGGTTCAGGTTTCTTAAGCCAGTGATTGTATGTGTTTCAAAAATAACTGATAAAATTATAAATCAGGATTGACATGGGCTGATTAAGGTCTCTGGTGTGAGCACACAGGTAAATTCAAACCATGGCAAAATGAAGTGCAGCTGTGTTGCATAACAAAACTATGTAAGAACATGAATTAAATACACCAGTTAGAGATTCTGTGGCTTGGGTAAACACCCTTGATATTAACAACAACAACAAAAATATATTTAATGCTGTCCAAAGTCCACAATCTGAAGGCAGAAATATCCCAAAGCTCATAACCGCATGCCTAACAGTGCAACGACCATCCCATAGGACTGTTATAGTTGCATATTNACCCCTGCCCCTAATAAACAGCACCAGTGCAGTTTGAGTTAGAAAACTGGAAATACTGAGACATTCCTAAGGTTTCATAATTACTAAGGGCCAATCAGATGGGGCTGTGATGCAAACCTATGCCATGGCCATTCTCTGAAAAGCACCCCACAGAATTTCCTCTAGCTTGCAGATAAACCATATTAGGTCTACTGTAAGGCCAGATTGAGGAGAAAGCTGGCATGCTGTCCCAGGTTGAGAGAGATGGGCATGCTGATGGGGGAGGTACATGAAGGATGCCTCAAGGATGTTTGTCCTGCAGCCCAGGATGAAGGGATGTGTTGAGATAGGTCACAAATTTTGTACCAGTAAAATAGTTGACTCATGCCATTCACCAGAATACAGAGCTTAGCAGAGCTAAGTCCTACTTGGTAGCTGTTCAAGTCCACTATGATCAAACTGGACCACAAAAGAAAAGGGCCCAAAGGAGTCCAGCTCATCTGTCTCATCACTCTGCCCGGGTGTCTCTGGAACCAGTGGCGTGATGTGGTAACGGTTCTACTTTCTCTCCTCTCCGATTGATGCAAGATCTTCTCTTAACCAGCCTCATTCTAAATATCTCAATGATGACAGTCACATAAATGAGGCAGAGAGAGCCACCCTCCATAGTCATCTGCCTTGGGGCTACTTGTCATCCCCTAGGCCTTCCCAAAACCTGCCTTTTCACACATAGGCAGAGTCACTGGACTGAGTCCTGCCAAAATTGGGAACACTGACCCGGGGCAGGTCCTTGTTGCGGATCTCATAGACTGACTTTCTCTTGGCCTGGGCTCCTCGCACAGCCAGCTTGATCTTGCGCCATCCCAGGTGGTTGAGTTCAGCCAGGTTGAGCACAACACAGATGCCGCTCACCGCAAACATGAACACTAGAAAAACAGTCTTCTCAGTAGGCCGGGACACATAACATTCCACCTCCTTGATACAGGGGTAGCGGTCACATTCATACAACCCCGGGACACTGAAGCCATAGAGAAAGTATTGGCCCACCAGAAACCCAATCTCCAGGGCATTTCGGAATACCACTTGGATAATGTAGAAGCGGGAGATGCCTTCCTGCCTTCGGAGCTTGGATCGAGCTGCAGTGCGCAACCCTGCTGGGTGTGGGGTCAGCTCCTTCACCTCTAAACAATCTGGCTCCGCCTCCTTGCTCGTGTTCTCTGTGTTCTGCAGCACTCCATTAACAATGGCATTTTGTAACTTCTTATCTTCTCGTTTGCCCCCACCCGCGGTTCCTCCAGGACCTGCCATGGCCTCAGGAGGGTCTCTGTCCAGAGCCAGGAAGACAGTAGAGTAGCGGCGTTCTCGCTGCTTGGCAGATTGGTGCACAGAGTAAGTGATGAAGCAGAGACTGGGGGTACACACCATTATGATCTGGAAGACCCAGTAGCGTATGTGGGAGATGGGGAAGGCGCGGTCATAGCAGGCCTGGTTACAGCCGGGCTGCAGTGTGTTGCACACAAACATGGTCTGCTCATCATCGTACACCGTCTCCCCTACAATGGCCACAATGAGGATCCGGAAGATCACCACCACAGTCAAGAGGATCCTGAGCAGGGGAAAAGGGAGGGAGAGAGGTTCTCAAGCGTTGAGTCGCTGACTCAGTAAAAAAGCCCTATTGCTCAGTTCCCAGCTCTGTCCTTGACTGGGGAGCTATCCATCCAGAGTGGTCCTGAACTGGGGATTCAGCAAACCTTTTGGTCTCTTCCCCGTCTGCTGGGTGTTGGTAGTCTGGGAACACTTCATACTACAGGGATCTTAAGCATGTGCATTTCCATACACTGGACATGGTGTATTTGCAACAGATCAATTTCATTTGTATACATGTAACGTAGAGAGGCACAAAACATAACTTCCCTCTGGATATGGCAAATGCACATGGAATAGCTGAATACAGCAAATACAAAGTCTACACACAGATTATGTATATGTAAGTACTCCAACTGGATATTTAGTTTCTCCTCAATATGAATACTGAACTTAAGCTTTACATAAACAGATAGTTATAACTATATATACACATATATACACGAATATATATATAGTATATATAGAGACAAAATGTGTCAACTGGGTGTGTGGGTTTCTGACACTGTAGGTTTTAACAGGCAAATCAGTTTAGCTTGTTAAATATTTGTTGGGGAAAGATATATCTGCTCCGAAGAGCAAATCCATCTCCCCATTTGCCCTTCTCTGTCCAAATACAATCCTGCCTTCTTTGTAGATTCTATTTAGGGAACTGGATGAAGATTGGCTCTGACTCCGGAGAGTGGGGGTACCACGACTGAGCCAATAACTCCTTTTCTAATGGAAGAAAAGTGAATCCCCTGGTGGTGCTTCATAGGGAAGGGATGGATTCCTGATGAGGAGCAGCTTGAGGAGGGGGGCATCACTGGGCGTCAGGCAATCCCTCAATGCTGGGAACACAGGCGCATGGACCAAGGATGCTGGGAAGGAGACAGAGGATGGTCTGAGGGCTGCTGGGGCTCGGTCTGGACGTTAAAAAGGACTCCCGGGGGCCGCCCGACGGGGCCCGCTGATGGCCGGCTCGTCGCCCTTACCTCCCGATCATAGTGGAGTGCTGCTGCACCGCGGCTTCCAGCAGCCTCTCCAAGATGGTCCATTCCCCCATCGCTGTGCATCCGGAGGCAGCAGACAAAGACTGGGCAGCTCCGGGCACGCTCCCGCTTCGGGCCCCTCCCCGGGCCGCACCTCCCGACTGGGAGCGAAATGCCCCCCAATTAAAGAATCAAGCAAAATTTTTTAAAAATCCAAGGTCCCCCTCTCCCTTTTATTGTACTTAAAACAGGGAAAATGGGGAAGGAAACCCAAGCGCGTCCAACTGATGGGCAGCTGGCGCGGTCCGGAGAGCGGGCACGAACCTCGGGCGCCGTCCGGGGGTCAGGTCTGGAGCCGGGGGATGGCCGGGCGAGGGGCGGGGCGGAGCGGGGGTGGCCGCGGGCAGGTCCGCGAGCTCTCGCCCGCCCGAGCGAGGTGCTTGAGCGCCACTCACTCCCGGGGGCTAGGGGCCGAGGAAAGGTCCGGGCACCGATCCCCGCGCCTGGCACTTCAGCGGGCGCCGGGCGCTCCCGCGCTGCCGCCTGCGAAGCCGGGGCGGAGCGCGCGGAGCGGGTTGCAGGGCTCGGGAATCCGCGGCCGCCGCCTCTAATCCGGCCTTAAGTAGTCTCCGCCTGCGTCACGCCAGGTCGGCGGAGGGGAGCCGAGCGCTGCGTGCGGCGGTCGCTGCGCCGGAGCCCGAGGGGCAGGGGACGCGCGCAGGGGGAGAAGGGGCCAGAGTCCTGGGGGCCCGGTGGGGAGTGGGGCGACTTCGAGAGGAAGGATCGCTGCGCCCCTCGAGGCTTCTCGGGGCGCCCAGGTAACCTCACCTGACCGCCAGCCCGGGGCGGGAGGAGGGGGAGCCGGGAGCCGACGCGTGGGTGAGTGGGGAGGGGTGTGAGCAGGGAGTTTAGCGTCTCTCCCTGCATCCCTCACCTTTTGCTTTGTGTGTTTGGTGATGCAACTGAGATTCCCTCTCTAAATGGAGATGCTGGCTGGGGGAAGGAAAGCGGGGGCAACAACAGGACGCTTTTCAGTCTCTCGTGAGAGAGGACTGCGTGGCTAGAGTGAGTCTGCGGTCGTTGCCGTAGTGAATCCGACAGAGGCATGAGGAAAGCTCGATGAGTGTCCATTTAGGCTGAAGCTTAAATGTAGGAGTGAAGCTGTCTCTGAGGATGGGGGTTTGAGCACAAGACTCTCGACCAAATAGGTGCCCAGTTTGAGCGAGTGGATGGCCATGGTTAAAGGACTGGCTTCCCCAGAGCAAACCCAGGCGCTCTGCTATTCTATACCTATCTTTTGCTTATTTATTTGGAGGAGTGGGTACTTCTCGGGTAAACGGTGAGCTAATCGGATCGGAAGGAACTCAGTATTCAACTAGCTAGAAGAGCCACTCACAATCTCACTGCACCATCACTTTTGTTTTCCAAACTTGGCTTTCTATACTGTCAACCAGCAGCTCCTGATTTCTGTTTTTAAATTGACATATTGCTGACAGTTCTCTCTGGAGCAACTGCTTAATTGGTAGCTAGAAAATTAAGACAATCACACTGATACTAATTAGCTCAGGGGTCAGTATTAGGAGGGGCTTCCCAGGTGGCTTAGGGGTAAAGAATCTGCCTTGCCTGCCAATGCAGAAGTCGTGGGAGACGTGAGTTCAGTCTCTGGGGAGGAGGAAATGGCAACCTACTCCAGTATTTCTTGCCTGGAGAATTTCACAGACAGAGGAGACTGGTGGGCTACAATCCATGGGGTCACAAAGAGTCCTACAGGACTGAGCGACTGAGCACGTCTGCACAGAACTAGGTGTTAGGAGACATAGTAGTTGAGTCTGTCTTATATATATGTACAAAAAGCACAGTAAGTGGTTGTCACCCTTTTGAAAAACACAGCTGTGAAAGAGCTACTAGCTCCCTTCTAGACAGGTAATGCGGCCTTAATTATCCACAGGGGTCATCGCGCATACTATTATGCACGTATTACGTAAGCTACATCATGATGAGCCTTCAGTTTGTGACCATACAAGTTAGTTGGCTAGTTGGTGGCCCAGAGACTGGGAAGAATTGGGCACAGAGCATGGGCTTGAGTCTACTCACAGTGCACCTCTACATAAAATGACATTTAAAGGCACAACCTAAGCTTCAGTGAGAGAGGGATCAGGGAGATCTCTCCTAGACTTGACACGTTTAGATCAAGGAAGTTGGTTTTCACTGCAAAGGAGGAAAGAGGCCACTGAAAATGGAGGAAGGTGTAGGGTGAAAATGAAACATTATGGCAAATGCTCCTTACTTCCTGCAGGATAGAGAAGAGGCACAAAGATGGGAGTGGTTGGATAGCCTGTTACCTCGTCTGCCTCCAGATGGAATGGTGATCCCCAACTCAGACTTGGTGTGTTTGCTCAGAGTTCCATCCTCTCCCTTCGGCTCTAGCTCCCCGTAGCTCCTCCTTCCCTAGCAGACTCTTTGGGGTGAAGGGTCTCAGACAAGGAGTGAATGAATGAGAAAGTCCCTGAGGAAATCTGTTTCACATATTTAAATGTCCCCAAAATAGGTTGCATGGTGTTCTATACATGTGGCTTTCCCAAACCCTTTAAGATGGTGATCCTAAGGACATAGATCACAGGAAAGACTTTTCAAACGTTCTCACAGTGCAGTTTTGAAGTACTGGACTATGACTAAATTGCTTATCATTTAATTAATTGTTTTAAAATTACACTAACATGACATACACATTGAACGCATGAGCACACATGTGTACATGTGTAAACACACAGAAACACCTATACACAGAATCTGTGTTTTTAAAAGACTCATTTATTAGATTCAGTAGCCATCTTTTAGATAAAAACCTTATTGTCCCCACTACACCTTGAAAAAATGAACTCTTTATTTTTAAAAATCATTTATAAGTTGTCTTACATTACTATGCTATGTTTCCTTTTTTTAACCTTAAAAAAAATTTTTGACATATAGTTGATATGCAATATATACATTACAGGTATACAATATAATGATTCACAATTTTTAAAGATTATACTTCCTTTATAGTTACTATAAAATATTGACTACATTGCTCGTGTTGTACAGTATATCTTTATAATTTATGTCTAATAGTTTGTACCTCTTAATCTCCTATCCCACATTGCCTCTCCCCATTTCCCCACTCCCTATTGGTAACCACTAATTTGTTCTCTGTATCTGTGAATCTGTTTCTTTTTACATTATATTCACTAGTCTGTTGTATTAGATTTCACATGTAAGTGATATCATACAGCAGCAGTCTCCAACCTTTTTGGCACCAGGGAGCAGTTCTGTGGAAGACAGTTTTTCCACGGACAGAATGGGGTGGGGGAGGTTGGTTTCAGGATGATTCAAGTGCGTTCCATTTACTGTGCACTTTATATTCTTATTACATCAGCTCCACCTCAGATCATCAGGCATTAGATCCCAGAGGTTGGGGACCCCTGTCATACAGTATGTCTTTCTCTGATTTATTTCACTTAGCATAAAGTCCTCCAAGTATATCCCTGTCAATGCAAATAACATTTCACTCTTTTTTTTAATGTATTTTTTTTGAGCCCAATACTTTTAATTAATAAATTGTCTGATTGTGCTACAATTATATGAAAAGCTTCTGTGTAGAGATAGGAATCTGTTTCCTCAGTACATTGTCTCAACCAACTGGATTCTGACTCAATTCCTGCCTGATTGAAGATCCCCATTTAAGACAACTGGGAAGTTCTTTAATTCTTATTTAAAACTCATTCTACTATATTAAAATAATAGCTTTGCATGAAAAAAAAAAAAAAGAACTTGAAGAATAAACTTTGGTGTATTTTAGCCTGTCTGCTGCTGCTGCCCGTCTAAGGATTCTTAATACAAATACAGATGCTGGAGTCCTCTCCCAGATCTGCTAAATTAAAATCTTATAGAAGTGAGGTTTAGGTACCTGCATTTTTATCAAGTTCTCACCTGTAGCTCTGATAGATGTTAAAACTAATCCAAAGACTAGGTACCTAAAGTCATGCAAGTAGTTAAGGAAAAAACTATGAATAAAGTGCTATTTAAGGGTCTTAGAGAGGAGGAATAAATAATTTTAAAAGATGAGAAAAGGTGACTTTTAAGAAAGGAAGAAGAAATTAAACATGGTTTGGGTCATGGGGACATAGCCACCTGAAAGCATCTAAAGTAAAATCATACCTGGATTGTTGGCTTTCTGAAGCTAGGTCTTTCCAAGCAGAAATTTCCCTTGGTAGATCAGGAAAAGACTCTCCATGTCTAGTGGGGAAAAAAAAAAAAAAAAAAGGTGACTTTTAAGAAAGGAAGAAGAAATTAAACATGGTTTGGGTCATGGGGACATAGCCACCTGAAAGCATCTAAAGTAAAATCATACCTGGATTGTTGGCTTTCTGAAGCTAGGTCTTTCCAAGCAGAAATTTCCCTTGGTAGATCAGGAAAAGACTCTCCATGTCTAGTGGGAAAAAAAAAAAAAAAACTGTAAAGACACATAGCAAACGGCCTAGTTAAATATTCTAATACAGGGTGGAAATGAAGAGTTACTAAGAATAATCCAATTTTCTACATGGATATATCTGGATTTGCTCCTACCTTTATATATGCTTGGAATTTTATTCTTTTTCTTCTAGTTTTTTACAAATATAATTGACATACAGCTCTATATAAATTTAAGGTGTAGAGCATAATGATTTGACTTTACATACATCATGAAATAGTTTTCACAAGTTTAGTGAACATCCATCGTCTCATATAGATACAAAATAAAGGAAATAGAAACAATTTATTCCTGATGATGAGAACTCTTAGGATTTACTCTCTTAAACAACTTTCATATGTTACATATAGCAGTGTTAATTAAATTGACCAGGTATGTTATATCCCCAGTACTTTTATCTTACAATTGGAGGTCTGTAGCTTCTGAGCACCTTCATCCAGTTTCATTCTCTTTTCAGCCTCAGATTCCCAGGTATTGTAGTTTAGTAGCTTAGCTTCAGTTCAGTTCAGTTCAGTTCAGTCGCTCAGTCGTGTCCGACTCTTTGCGACCCCATGAATCGCAGCACGCCAGGCCTCCCTGTCCATCACCATCTCCCGGAGTTCACTCAGACTCACGTCCATCGAGTCCATGATGCCATCCAGCCATCTCATCCTCGGTCGTCCCCTTCTCCTCCTGCCCCCAATCCCTCCCAGCATCAGAGTCTTTTCCAATGAGTCAACTCTTCGCATGAGGTGGCCAAAGTACTGGAGTTTCAGCTTTAGCATCATTCCTTCCAAAGAAATCCCAGGGTTGATCTCCTTCAGAATGGACTGGTTGGATCTCCTTGCAGTCCAAGGGACTTTCAAGAGTCTTCTCCAACACCACAGTTCAAAAGCATCAATTCTTCGGTGCTCAGCTTTCTTCACAGTCCAACTTTCACATCCATACGTGACCACAGGAAAAACCATAGCCTTGACTAGGCGGACCTTAGTCGGCAAAGTAATGTCTCTGCTTTTGAATATACTATCCAGGTTGGTCATAACTTTTCTTCCAAGGAGTAAGCGTCTTTTAATTTCATGGCTGCAGTCACCATCTGCAGTGATTTTGGAGCCCAAAAAAATAAAGTCTGACACTATTTCCACTGTTTCCCCATCTATTTCCCATGAAGTGATGGGACCGGATACTTGGAGGAAATTTGTAAGGTGTAAGAATGATAGTGAATCCACTGATCTGTCCTCTCCTGGGTCATACATTCTTGGAGAGCAGAGGGCATGCATTTTACCTCACAGCACTTTCCATAGCGTTGTGGAAGCTAGCACTGTGGAAACTTAAAGTTTGTTGGAGGAGTAGGGTAGCTATTCTGGCTCTCTATTACCATCAGCCTGGGAAAGCTGCATGTTCTTTCAACAGAGGCGGATGCTGGCTCCTGCACAACTATAGGTTACATTCAAATCAAGAAAAGAAAAACGTTCCCTTTGTTCCGTGAAAATCCCACACACTTAGGGCGGCCGGACCCCTCACTATAAAGCTTTCTTGCTGACCACTAGCCCCCTGCTCTCACCTTTGTGCTGCTTTTACTCAGTGTGATCCCAACACCCACTGAGCTAACCCGGAAAATGCTGCTGAGTGTGCAAGATTTGGGCTTCAGCATCAGAGAGGCAGCCTCAGAAAGCTGATCTCAGCTCTGGATATACAGCCTCTGGGAAGCGCCAGCATCTGTAGCCTCCGGGATTTGTGAGGGACTGCATTCGGTTTGGGATTGGTCTCTGTGTTAAAGTCCTCCACATTTCATTCACAAACAGCTAGGATTAACTGAGCTTTATCTCCCCCAGTGGCCTACATACATCTGTTTACTAATGAAACCATCAAATTTGTCTTCTGACAGAACAAACCCAACCTGTCTTGTGAGACTTGAAAGAACATAAGTGGCAGGTGAAACAGACTCTTTTATGCTGCAGAGTGATTTTTCTCGTCTTTTGCGTGTGTTTCCTTCCCTCTGTTTAAGCCTTGGCTTAAAAGTTTGGGGAAACACCTTTTGGATTTTATTGTCCAGACAAAGTAATAGAGAATCATATTCCATACAGAAGTAGAACTGTCCAATCCACCAATCATAAGTAACCCTAAATATGGTAGCTTACTGTGTACCTTAGGATTCCCCTGAGCTTGTTACCATGGAAACCATTCTGCAATGTCACGGACACAATCCAAGTTATGTTTTAGCCTCAAGAGATTGTATATCCAAATAGTGGGGAAATCTAACATCTGCCTGCTAGTCCTTTGCATTAAAGGGTGTGTGTATCCCTTTAAGAAACATCACATGTACTAATTTCCCACTCCCCACCTTGCATATAGAAAATATAGTATGTGTAGTAATATCTCAGGATTAATGTAATATGACATTGTGGCCAAAGCAGATGTGTGAAATCACAGCAAATAAATTAACACTCATTAAGAATCAAATCAGGCCTGCTGACACATAATCTTTCATGTTTATGTCAAGTCGTGATCCCCATTCACATCAGGAACTTCCCAGGGGGGCTCATTAAACCTACAGAAAGAGATTTCTTTTAAGTCAACACTATTCAAAATTCATTCGGCTACAGTGCAGAAGAGCCTGCCTGGGTGGTGAACATCCGCCTCTTTACATTGTCATTGTCATGGTCCAGATAGAGTCCCAGCCACAAGGGATATAGCTGGGCTTCCTGCCGAGTGCGTTTCCAGTCTATATAGAAGAGATGAGGAAATTGTAGGGGAAATGCACATGGGTAGGACCCACCCTGGACAGAATCGTTAAGCTGAGAGAATTTATGTTAGTTCCCATAGGCGCCCTTCCTGCACTTTTGCCACATCAGAGTAGGCTGCTAAAAGCTGGATTCATCCTGTTGCCTCATATCTACAGCCAAGATAATTATGCTGAATTGATATTTGTTCCCCAAAGGAATCCCCTCTAAGACCTGGAGCTGATTTTCAAGGTTCTTCAATCAATCATGCATGGATGCTCCTGGCTGCCTGGTATCTTGACCTCCTGAAATTTAGCCAGTTCCCATTTTTGTCAGAATTCTGGCAACTCAGGCATGATCAACCCAGAGGCCTTTGTGATGTTCCAGTTCTTGTCAATCTACCTGCCTTCTGATCCCTCTTGAATGTCCAACTCTGGTCCAGAGAACCTCCTGTTTCTGGAGATGGGTGAGACTGGAAAGGGGCTCCCACTTTCTTGCCACTCACATGTTCAGCTCCCTGGTTGTGGTGTTTGGATAGTCAGCCAAGGGTTTGTCAAGAGCAACTCTCCCACTTTTCCATTGGATTTGGTTCACAGTCTTCTCTGACCTTCAGAATCTCACACAAAGATTTACCTTTTTGGTAAACTCATCCTTCCCCCTTGCCTGTAGATTGCCTTTGGTTATATCCCCCAGCCCTGGAACTCACCCTGAATCCACATCCTATTGACCTTTGAGCTTCCCACCATCATGCTTCCCTCATTCCCTGCCCCCTGATTCCCCCACCATTAAGGAAAGTAATCCGATAAACAGGCACACCAGGGTGTTAATAACTGATAACCACTTAATGTATTATCCTTCTCAGAGGAATTATCCTCATTTAAGTTGCAAAGCCTTCATTCAAAGAAATGAATTTTTCTAGGTAGTTTTCCAAACACTGAAGGAGAGAATAGCTATTTGAGGGCCAGAGATGTTCTGTGCTGTCCCAAATCATACCATGTAAGAACTGGCTTCTTTTCTTGATCTATGAAGTGGGCCTACTTGTATAAATACAGGAATTACACTAATGCAATGGTTCTTAAATTTTACTGCACCTTTGAATCACCGGAGGAGCTTTGAAAAATTCCAGCGCCTGGGCTGGACCCCAGACCAATTAAACCAGCATCTCTGGAGATGAGCCCCAAGCATTGGTATTTTTTTTTTTTAAAGAACTCTCCAGATGATTCTAACATGCAGTTAAGTTTGAGCACTAGCACACTAGTGCAATTATAACCACCATCAACTACTTATCCACAATAGCCCTGTAGGACTCCCAGAAGATGGGCTTTCTCCTTGTTCTGGGAATGGTGCTTCTGGAGACAAAGCAGAATTTCATTCTGAAAATGTGTTCCTGTGATTCTGTAAGGACTTAGTATAATCCATACAGGCTAAGTAGTTAGTTGCTAAACTGCAAGCACCCATCTCATTTCATCTCAGTCCATTCCTGGCCATCTGGTCCCCTGTCTTCCCATTACAGAGCCATGTGTGTATTAATGAAATGATTGCATCCGATTACATCTTTTATTCAGAGCACAAGAAGGGTCCGTGTGTTTTCTCCAGCATCACTGTTTCTGTCATGATGTCAGTAATTAAGTTATTCTTTCTACTTCAGGCAGGGGTGGCATGGTCTTCCATTAAGGTAAGAGTATAAATCAAATAATGTTGTTGCTTTCAATAAACTTTTAATTTTGCTGCCTTGTATCTGTGACATAGATATTTCAGTGAAAAGCATAAACACTTGTTAGCAGCCTCTGTTTTTAAATGTCCACCATATAGTCCATATTAACAATCAACTTGTGACAGCTGGTACACAAGAAGGGTCACCTCAGAGCTAAGTTAAGAACTTTTTCTTAGTTTGTTTAGGCTTTGTCTCTGCAACAGTACAGATGGTCAGAAAGTCACACGTCTAGACTACATTTTTTTGCCTTCTTAGCTGAGGAGGAAAAGATTGCAGGTGGTGGAGGATGTGGGGACCAACTTAACCTGAGTACTTGCCATAGTCTTTTGTGCTGTTGCAATCAAGACAGTTCTTTTCCAAAGGGAAGTCTGAGTGCCAACTGTTCAAATAAAAGGGAAGTCTTTCCATATCGTGACATGTGAATGAACAAAATGAATGGAATATGAGTGGATGGATTAATTAACATGCTATTCACTCTTTATTGGTTCCCTGGTGGCTCAGTCAGTAAAGAATCTGCCCACAATGCAGGAAATGCAAGGTTGATACCTGTGTTGGGAAGATCCTCTGGATGACTAGTCATTCCAGTATTCTTGCCTGGAGAATTCCATGGACATAGGGACCTGCTAGGCTACAGTCCATGCCGTCACAAAGAGTTGGACCTGACTGAGTGACTAACACTTTTACTCTTCACTTCATTCTGTATTAACTACTCATGTCCTCACCTGCCCCTTTACCTTCCTAGAACATACATTTTAAAAATCGACAGAGATGCAAGTGTATCTACCATGTAGCAATATATGCTATGCTACAACCAAATGCTACCAACCCATTACATTTCATCTTTGCACATAGATTCTTTTTTTATTTGCACATAGATTCTTGGCCCTGTCATTTGAGTGAAGATTTATTCATTTCCTGCTCTGTGCCAGGAGGATACCAAAGTGAGTAGAAGAACAACATGGACTTTGACCTCATGGAATTTAAAGTTTATTAGGAGAGACTAATTAATCAAATAATCTCAAATACTAATGTATAATTTTAAAATTGAGCTAAGTGCTACTGGTAGATAACTCTGAGATAGATCTGTAGCCCTGAGTAAAGAATGGGGCAGGGGGACTTCCCTGGTGGTGCAGTGGTTAAGAATCCACCTTGCAATGCATAGGATACAGTTTCAATCCCTGATTGGGGAACTAAGATCCTACAGGCCACAGAACAACTGAGCTGGAGGGTAGCAATGAAGATCCCGGGTGCCTCAACAAAGATCTGAAATAGTCAAATAAATAAATAATTTTTTAAAAAAAGAATGGAGCAGGGAGGGGCTGACCTACTTTGTGGTAAAGGGTAGGGGTGAAAGGTATTCTATAGCTGAGATCTAAAGGAGGAGGAGTAAACCAAGTGCAAAGGGTGAAAGAGTTGCTTCTCAGCTGGGGGAACAGGAGTGAACAGGCCCTGGGGCAGGAGAAAAGTAGCGTCTTCAAAGAACTGCAAGAGCTAATATGGTGGTTCACAGAGCAAGAGGGTGGGGAGCGGGGAGGCTGGAGATACTGGCAGGAATCGGATCAGGCAGAACCTCATAGGCCACAGTAAGGTTGTTGTTAGTTACTCAATGTGTCCGACTCTTTGTGACCCCATGTGCTGTAGCCCGCCAGGCTCCTTTGTCCATGGGATTTTCCAAGCAAGAAGACTGGAGTTGGTTGCCATTTCCTTCTCCAGGTGATCTTCCCGACCCAGGGATCGAACTCAGGTCTCCTGCATTGCAGGCAGATTGTTTACTCTCTGAGCCACCAAGAAAGACCCGCAGGCCAGGGTAACAGGCCAGGGTAAAGCAATTGCCTTTTTCCATAAAAAGAATGTGCCACTTTTGAAGGCTTAAGAGGAGATTGACATAATTAGGCTTGTTTTTGAAAGCTCAGTCTATTTGCATTGTAGACAGAATAGTTTGGAAGGGCTGGGCAAGGCTGGATGCAGGGAAACCAATGACCACACCACCACTGCTGATGGACCACACTCAGTACAACCCATATGCATTTGCCTGCCTTCCTATGGGAGTGGGTGGCTGTACTAGGGAAGCGCCTCCGGTATCTATGCCTGTCTGCTCTCAGTGAAATAATCTAGGGCAGGGGACCCCAACCTCCAGGATCTAATGCCTGATGATCTGAGATGGAGCTGAGGTAATAATAAAAGTGCACAATAAACGTAACGCACTTGAATCATCCCCTTGTTAACATGTAAGAAAATCATATTTGAAAAATCACTCCTTGTTTTATACTACAAGGTATATGAGCCACTTTGATTACCCAATTTATTTTCATTAGTAGCTTCTAAAATACATACTTCAATGAGTGAAATTTAAAAGAGGGAGACAAAATGATTTGCACCTGCATCATATAGAGTTTCTTGCCAACTGTGAGCTGAGATTCAGTTTCCTTCTGCTTCTTCAGCATTCAAGTTGGAAGGTTTCCTTGTGTTGTCCATTAATAACATTTAGCTACTTACAAAATCAAACTCCCCTTCAAAGTATGGGTTTGCCATCTTTGAAAATATTCACACACGCATTTGCCAGCTCCAGAGCAAATAACATCAAGCAAGTTCCTGAAATATTCTGTGTACTGGGGGCCTGCTGTGAAGCATAAGTGGGACCTTCCAAGTAGTGTACAGAGGAGCTACTTTGAAATATGTTGCGGTTCACACTGTCAAGTCTGTGCGTTGATAATATGAGGTGAGAGACTGCATAGCTTTTTTTGATGAATGGATAGGTCATACTGGATAGGTTAACCTTTCCCTCAAATTGTGTTTACTGGGAATATTATTACAGTAACAAGCCAACTACTGGCAGTTCTACAGTTCTTCTTGTGGCCTTCTGGGTAGGTCAGACTCTTTGGCAAACTCTTGGGTTCCACCCTGTAGGCCTGCAAGTCTTGCAATCACCCAGCCTCAAGTCCCAAGAAAAAGCCTGGATATGGTGATGGTGATATAAGTGGTGCATCAGACAGGGGATTTTACGTGTCTGAAACAGAGTCCCGGAGTGACACCCCACCATGTGTGGCAAAAGCAGGCAGGACATGACAACAGTCTTCACTCCTTGGAGAGAATGAAGCCACTGCTTTTAGCAGGACTTGACTTCAGGTTGGGCTTCCCAGCTGGCGCTAGTAGTAAAGAACCCACCTGCCAGTGCAGGAGACATAAGAGATGCAAGTTCAATATCTGGGTTGGGAAGGTCCCCTGGAGGAGGACACGGCAACCCACTCCAGTATCCTTGCCTGGAGAATCCTATGGACAGAGGAGCCTGGCAGGCTACAGTCTGTAGCATCGCGAAGAGTTGGACACAACTGAAGCCTCTGAGCATGTAGCATGACCTCAGATTGGCTTATCTGTTACCAGGGAAACCAGCAGCTGGGGCAGGGAAACCTGCAGAGCCCCTCAGATTAACGATCATCACAAGGGCAGATATTTCCCTTTAATAAATTAGCTGGTGGAACCATTCTGGTCCTAGGATTAGAACAATTACTAGCTGGAGCTGGGGGTAAACACATTCACATGAATATGGTGCAGGTAAAGAAGGCACTGGTCAAGGAGGGGATGTAAGGAGAGCGAGAGAACAGCCGTCTTAGTGGCCTGACCATACACAAACCCATGAGAGTTCCTCAGATCTGGTTTGTACCTGCCTCTCTAGTTTAAAGGCCTGTCCTCTTCCCACACAATGTCTGCACTCCAGCCCTACAGATCTCTGTGCACCTCCCCAGTCCATCGTCCTCCAATGGAAAAACATTTCCATTGTTTTCATGTCCATATTTCACTTTAGAGGCTTTCCTCTTCAGGTATCTTCTGACTTTTGAGTGTCAGCTCACATTGGAAAGTGAATGAAGCCCTAAGGAAGTGATTGAAGACCAAGTGCATGAGTTGGGCCTGCTAACTGTGGGCTTCAGTGCAGAGTGGTGCTTTTAGCATATGGTGGTTAGAGGCCAGAGATGCTGTTAAACATCCTATAATGCACAGGACTGCCTCCACAACAGAGTTACCCTGTCCCAAATGTCTATTTGTGGTTGAGAAATCCTAATATAGAGTATCTCATTGGACCAATTAGTTAGGAAAATTCCTGATTTTTTTTTTTTCCTCTTGGTCTGGTCAGATTCTGCAGACAAGAACTTACCAGCCTCCTGCCTGGTGTGGATAGCCCAGTCTTCCAGTATTCTAAAAACCAGGAATAGTGGGCTTATGGTTTTAACAGTTGGCGGGCAATCACTCTGTTGACAATATTGTCTTCTTATCATCAACTATAGCCACTGCTCCCCCAGTCCAGAGAACCCCCCTCCAGAGGCTAAGCATCCAGTTTTCTTCTAGGGTGGAGGAAAGGGAGTTACTTGGCTGAATGAAATGGGAAATGGAAACATAGAATTTTAGTTTTTTAAATAGATTTTTAAACAATCTTCCTGATTTTAGCTACATTCTTACCTCCCCTTCATGCCCAGTTTCTAAACCTTCATTGAGGGCAGAGGTGGGTTTCTGCTAAACAGAATACTTGTTGCTCAGCTTTTTCTGTATCTGAACTTAATTATTATCACTGTGTATCTGCTTTCCAGTTTCCTATTCTCTTTGCCTTTATAGACTATGACTTCTTAAAAGTCCTTTTAGTATCTTATTAGTGAGACTTCTGAAGGGACAGACAGCAAATGAAAGTAAATGCATGTGGTTTCTTTCTTAAATAAATCCACTGACTAAATGTGAGGAGAAGCTAATTTGGAGCCCATTTAATCTGCAGGATGCAGTGTGATAGGAGCCAGGAAAAAACATTTTTTTAAACCTAAACCCAAGAGAAAACAAGGATCCAAACATAATTTACTAAAAATAAAATAGCAGTGTGGACTAATTGACTAACTGAAGTTCCGTGTGAAAAGAATTCAGATTTCTCCAGCTGACCAGCTCCTTGAGCAGCTGGAAAATGATCTTAGCTCAAGGTCACTCAAGATCTGTTGCTCTCTAGAAATCTAATTTTCACTATTGTCCTTTGAAATTTGGTGACTTTGGAGAGGACCTGGATTGTGCTCTGGATTTCCATCTCATGCACAGATGCTGCTCTCAAGGCCAAATGGAGCATCATTTGCATTTTAAAAAAAAAAGAAAAAAAAACCTGCTTTGAAAGCAGAGAGGGCATTTAGCCACACTTTCCAGGTATAGTGGGTGCTGGTCTGAATTCTTTTACACTCTGTCTTCAAGTCTTGCATGAAGACAGACATTGCATTCCATCACTGTGAAGAAGAATTTCTAATGTCAAGTAGAAAGCAAGATTAAAGTCACATTTGCATTGAAGGCATGCAAATAAAAGCAGCCCAGAGCTGCTGAAACCTGAGCCTAGAATGAGGAGACTCCTCCATTGCAATATCTCAGGGGACTACTTCTATGGTGCCATGGCAACAGCATCACCTTCAATAGTTTTCCTGAAGAAAATCTTGCAGAAACAAGATCAGAATACTTGAAGATTTGGCATTGATTGGATGAGGCACCAATCAAAGGATTTTCACATACTACTGCATCCTGGTGTGCATTTTTTAACTTTTGAAAAATTACACAAATATTCAACCTAGAAAAATTAGAATGCACAAGTAACTGAAGAAAACTGCCAGTGGTTTTTCCATTCAGATATAAGCACTACCTTGCAGTTATTTTTCTTTGCCTATATGCCCAACTATCTTAAAGAGGGAGAGCAAAATATTTTTTTCAGACAAATAATGAAAGAGTTTCTGATACACACATCTGCACTGAAAGAATAGTGAAGAATTAACAGTCAAGAAAAAATTAAACCCAGAGCGGAGTATGAGGAAAAAAAAAAAAGAAAAAAGAAAGATAGTCTTGCTTATAAAGGTAAGTATATACTGTAAATACTTAATGTGGGCAGAATGGGGATAAATCAAAGCGGGAGGGGCTTCCCTGGTGGCTCAGACGGTAAAGAAACTGCCTGAAATGCAGGAGACCTGGATTTGATCTCTGGGTTGGGAAGATCCCCTGGAGGAAGGCATGACAACCCACTCCAGTATTCTTGCCTGGAGAATTCTGGGGCCAGGGGAGCCTGGTGGGCTACAGTCCATGGGGTTTCAAAGAGTCGGACACAGTTGAGTGACTAAGAATGCGCACATAAGAGGAGAGTCATAGAAATTAATTTTAGGTTGTGTTTGTTTTAATGTATATTAAAAGCTTTAGAGAAAATGTAAGAAAGAATAGGAATGGAATATAAAAACTTCCAGACTAGTGGAGAAAACATAAATTCAGTAGAGGTCAGTGTTTCAGTCTGTTCAAACTGCCAAAACAAAATAGCAGAAACTGGGTGGCTTAAACAACAGGAATGTATTTTCTCATAGTTTTTGAAAGTCTAAGATCAAGATGCCAGCTGATTTCTCTGAGGGGTCTTGTCCTGCATTCCAGGAATTGCAGATGGCCACCTTCTTGCCACGACCTCAAATAGAGAAAAGAGAAAGCAAGTTTTCTGGTGTCTCTTCTTGAAAGTGAAAGTGTTAATAATTCAGTCATGTCTGATTCTTTACAACCCCATGGACTGTAGCCACCAGGCTCCTCTGTCCATGAGCTCTGTGGGCATTAATACTTGAGTGGGTTGCCATTTCCTTCTGAAGAGAATCTTCCTGACCTAGGGATCAAACTGATGTCTCCTGCATTGCAGGCAGATTCTTTACTGTCTGAGTCAATCTTATCATAAAGGCCCCACTCTCATGAGCTCATCTAACTCTAATTACTCACAAAGGCCTAGCCTCCATCACAGTGAAGTTAAAGGCTTCAACATATAAATTTTGTGAAGATACATTCAACCCATAACTGTCAGTAAAGAAAGAAAAGGAAACAAAGCAAAGCAAAAAACAGTAAGTGAAAAACACAAAACTCAGTGATAGAAGTATCAAACTGTCATTTAGTCATCTCACGGCATAATACTCAGAAGTGAAAAATGAATGAGACTGATCTATATATCTCCACAAAGATAAATTTCAAAAACTAAATATTGAGTGAAAAAACCAAGGTGCTGTATAGTAAGTAGGCTATAACTCCATATAAACGTAAAACACAGGAAGCAATAGCCTATACTTTCTACATGGATATTTAGTAGGTATATGGATAGTTGGCAAATGTATAAAGAATACCAATTCGTGGATTAGAAGAGCAAGAACCCATTTCAGGAGATCAGAGGAAAAACAGAGAAGGAGGTTAAGGCTGAGTATTAAAAAAAACTTTTCATTGTATATGAAATATACATGGCTCCTGGCATGGGGGATAAGGGCCTTGAGATGAGAGGCTCTCTTGGGTAATAACCCAGCTCCCACTTTTGGAGTTCAGTTTCTTCATCCATAAGACACAAAAGTTGGACTGAGTGTTCTCCAGTCCCACCCAGCTCTACTTTTCTCTATTCTGTAAGTGTGTGTGGGACAAAGGAGAACATTGAACTAAACCAGAAGACATCACTGACTCTAGGAAAAGCACAGAGCCCTGGGTACATGGAGCATCTGTGAGATTTGCCTCCTTTTTTCTTCCAAACTTGTTTTCCCCAGTAATTTCCCATAGCCTCTCAGGAAGGCTCCCAATTGACTTGAAATATTCACAGCGTGAACCTTTAGGAAGGATAACTACAGTTCTACCCAAAATATCCCCCTAATTTAGTAGTATAGAGAAAAAAAGTTTTTTAATTACTGAAAGAAATAAATAGAATTGTACTGTCTACAAAAGACAATTTGGAAACTAGATGACAATGTACAGGGTCTATCTTGCTATTTTAGGTATATTTGCTATTGTTAGTATTTATCTATATTTTCCTAATAAAAAGTTTTTTAATAATATATGAAAATTGATCATTGTAAACCATTGATTTTAAACTTTTTTTTCACCATGATCCACGAAATACATTCCATATTACAACTTAATACATACACATAGAGACTAAAACAGTTTCACAAAATATTATTTACTCTCACTACATACAGTATACTCTGATATTTTCTGTTCTCTGCCCTGCTTATTTTGGGTGTGTATGTGCTAGCTGAAACTTACTCAACTGATTCAAGACTCAGTTTGAAGAACACAGTTCTAAATGGTGTTAGATCATTCTGGAGGCAATTCAGTATTTTCCTTTCGGCCTGAATCAAGAGAAAAGTGGGAGCAATGGAAGAGAATGAATGAAAAATTTCCCAGTGTTCTTGGGAAAGCCTGACCCTCCTCTGGTGTCATCGGGCTTAGAAATGAAAGAGTTTGACAAGCTCCCACTTCTTTGTACATCAGCCCATTGCCCAACTTCTCTATTTGATTCTAGAAACTGTACTGCTAGCCAGAGGTCATGGCCTGGGCTGCTCTGAACAGCTTTTCATTCCACCTGTCTTCTGGGTTTGCCTTCTCTGAGGTTCAAGCCCATCCTCAGCATTCCTCTAACCTTGTCTGAGTTATGAATTTATATCCTGTCCCCTCTTGCCTCTTCCCCACCCCCGAATGATTACTGTCCTCCCCAAACTCAAGGCTCATCAACCAAAGCTGCATCTTCCATAGAGGAGGGATGAGGGTATGTCTGAGATCTGCTCAGCACTCAAATCTCATTAAAGCAAAGGTCAGGCCCGGCAAGCAGGGGACAGACAGAGCACCTGATGTCTGGAAAAGAAGAGGTCAGGGGAACACTGACTACAGTGTTTAAGAGAGAAATGTCAGTGCTTCTGTTCTGCAGCAGGTACCAGTTGAGTACCCACTGGGAAGAAAGATGAGAATTTCAGGACAGAATTGTTAATTCAAAGGACACGAAGAAAATACAGAATAGACAGCATCTGGAGCTACTCCAAAATCACCTCAGGGCTGCAATTTTACAATGCTGTATCAAGGTGCCCACAAATCCAGAAATATCACCCATGTGAAATTGTCAGTGACTGGACGCAAATGCATGTCTGGGATGAACTACCACCTAAAAAGCCCATCTCCTTGGCTCACACTGGTGCCACTATTCCTGCTGAAAGGAAGGGCATTTTCACTTCTTCTACTGCAAAAGCTGTATTTCTTTCAATATTAAGGTTAATGAGGGCTGGGGCCCTGTAATCTACATGAGTAGGTTAATTCTCATGTGTCCTAGATAGTGAGAGAGAAAGAGATTTAGAACTTGGGCTGAAGGGGGATGCACACACTGCCAAACCGGAAATGAATGCACGCAAAGAAGCATGGAAAAGCAGCCCTTGGAGAGTCTCTACCTCAGCTCCTGCCTCTGTGAGGAAGAGATGCTGAGCATGACCCCTTCCTCTCCTGTGCTTGAATGAGAGAGGCCAGCCCACAGGTATGTGTTGAGGCTTGATTACGTTGTAGTGAGAGAGATAGCTTGCCAAAAATTAACCGAGCTGCTATGATTTTGCTGATAGAACACAAATCTCAGATGTATTTTCAGAAACTGAGATCCCATTTGAGTGAATCTCGTATCTTATCAAGGGCACAGATTTAAAATGTCTTCATCAAGGAAATGGAAAGCTCAAAGTTGAAAGTTACAAAACAAATGAATGAAATTATTTCTACCTGTTCATTCAAAGTGGTAACACATTTTGCCCAAAGGCAAAGGAATGTGACTCCTAACACAGCTTTCTCTCCCATCCGAGGCTTCGTCATTGTTGTGATGAAAGGGGAAAGGCAGGGAAAGAAAGCAAACAAGATGAATAAGACTCCTCCTCCTTAACCCTTGCAATCAGATCCTCACTGTTACTCTCAAATATTTAGCTGCTTCAATTTTTTAAGTTAAAGCTGATAAATAGAATGATTTGGCATTTATTCATTCTGGCATTGCCTGGTCTTGTGATAGAAAATTGTGGGTAAAAAAATAATGTATGTTGTAAAGCAACTGTATTCTAATATCAATTTACAGAAAAAAATAGATAATCAACAAGGACCTACTGTGTAGCACAGATAACTATACTTAAAATTTTGTTATAAATTATAAGGGAAAAGGATCTGAAAAAGAATACATATATAAGAATATATATATGTATATATATATACACATATATAACCTGAATCACTTTGCTATACACTTGAAGCTAACACATTGTAAATCAACTATGCTTCAATAAAAAAGAATTGTATAAAAAGATCTAGTTTTAGAAACTGAAAAGAAATGAACAATTTAAATTATGATTATTATGAGATTTGAGAACAGACAAACTAATCTATAGTGACAAAAAGCGTTCTCTGGCGTTGAGATGGAGAGGGTTAAATCTGGAGAAGGAGCAGGAATTTAGGGGCTGATGGAATATATTTTGATTGAGGTGGTTACTGGATTATAAGCATTTGGCAAAATGAATTGCATGCTTAGGATGGCACATTTTATTTTATTTAAATTACGCATTAATCAAGTTAAGTTGAAACAAACATAATATGAGATCTAAAACAAGCAAAGAAAGAGTGGAGGTCAAGCAACTGAGAAGGGTGTCTCAAGAAGGCTTCTCTGAAGAGGAGGTTCTTGGCCACCAGGAGGAAAGAAGCTGATGCAGAAAGAACCACATGAGCAAAAACCCTGATCATTCTTTTTATGTCTCTTGCAATAGAGGACTTTATTAAGACAAGAATCCTAATTTTACTCTCCCGTGGAGAGAAGATCATCCCACTAATTCCTTGTGGAGGCGAGAGCAGAGGGGTGGGTTACAATGGAGTAAGAGCTATAGAGTCTGAGGCTTAAGAACTAGGATTTGCACTCAAATCTTTTTTGACTGAAAGCCCATGCAATGTCAAAAATTATTGTTAAATTATGCATGTGTTTTCTAGTGGGAATATATGTTCTAACTTTTCCCTAGGAACAGATTAGGTAACTAGGTAACTAATGTGTTAATTAGCATAGCCTGCTTTTGAGGAATGCATATAAAGGTCAGGCAAGTGTCATCATCATATGAGCAGTAGGAAGAATTTCCTGGGTGGCCAGCCTAGGTCGAAGGCACTGGAAAAGAAGTCCAAAGTGTAGATCCTAGAGTTAAAGATGCCTTGGGAAATTTTCAGTATTTTGCCTAAGGCAAGATGTGTATAAGAGTCATGTCTAAATCTTAGTGAATTGTCTATGTGAATGATATTTTGAAGCAGTAAAACAATAAGGTTATATAATTCCATGATGAGGCCAGTTCAGGTGCAAACTTTAAACATAGATGAAGCAAAGTAACCTGGATGAAACTCTTCATTTTTAGCCTCATACTCACATGTTGAACCAACAAGATGTATGTGGGGTAACTTCAGATACATTTTCTATTTCATTCACATGCCAAAAATTCTATGCCCTCCCTCCAAACTCATTGGAAAAGACTCTGATGCTGGGAGAGATTGGGGGCAGGAGGAGAAGGGGACGACAGAGGATGAGATGGTTGGATGGCATCACCGACTCTATGGACATGAGTTTGAGTGAACTCCGGGAGTTGGTGATGGACAAGGAGGCCTGGCATGCTGTGATTCATGGGGTCGCAAAGAGCTGGACATGACTGAGCGACTGAACTGAACTGAACTGAAACTCATTTCTGACAAGTGTGGCAATTTGGACACCCTGAACAACCATCCCGACTGAAATAAAAATGGTCCAGGATTACGTTTGTTATTCGAAATGTATTGCTCATCTGTCATTAAGTCACTTCAGAGCCCCAGAGCAAAGTGAAATCTTCCAGAGGTGAATGAAAGCTGGTGATAACAGCCAGAACTGGCTGAGTTGTGCAGTGGTAACAAGCACAATCTCAGGGGTTACTTTAACAGTTTGTGTCTCACCCATGCTTTCAGTCTGCAGAGGCTGCTGCTCATTCTAATCTTGTGAGGACCCAGGCTGCTGGAGGCTTCAATTTCAGCAAGCGAACATTACAGTAGATTTTTGATTCCTTGTATCATATTTTATTCTTAGAGTTTGGATGCTTACTTTTATATCCTCCAAGTTAAGATTTATGTTTGGAGTAAACACTAATCAAATTCTTCCTACTGAATCTCTTTTCCCTACCAACCTACACTTTTCTTTTTAAAGACTGGAATTCTCATACTATATTTCAGTGCTGGAGTTTCTTTTTATGTATTAATATCAAACCAGTTATTAGAACACAATGGAATTGACACTCTAGGGTAATGGGTATAAAAGAGAATATGGCTGCCCTTTGCTGTAGGATTTAAACAGTTTTAAAATAAATTCCTTCAACTTGAGAGGAGACTCAAGAGTGTATAAAAAGTTCTTCCTGCACTGAGAATTCAGGAAGCCAATTGAGATTTTCTTAACAGTTCCTATAATGGAAGGCCCTGGTGATTGTTAATCAAACTCTTCATATTCTGTATCATGAAGCCACACTTTTCTGACTTCCCTCTTTGATAGATGAAGGAGAACCTAACTCTATAGTCTCAGACTTTGGAATATGTGCTCCCTACTTTCTCTAGTTGCTCTTGGACTCTTGGGTGGTTCAGTAAGGTCTTCTAATCACTAGGTTGCTCTGGGTCCAGGTGCCAGAATTCAAATATCATTCAGTGAATCACTTCTCAGGAAGTGTCATCAGCAGAACCACATACACTTCCTTATCAAATACAAATTCCTACATTTGTCTTTCAATTCTTCTACAACACACACACACATACATACGCATGTATATTAACATACAATATATATTATATGTGCCAAATATAAATATATGCAAATACAATAATATCAATAACCATAATTGTTGAGCATTAATTAAACTCCCAGTATGTGCCAAGGCCTGAGCATAGTGCTGCCTTTATCCCATACCAGCAACTTCAAAGGACAGTTCTATCATCATCTGTGTGTTATAGGCAAGAACATAGCCCACCTATGTCTGTAAAATCCGTGCTGTGGGCCTAACCTATCAGGTCCCAGTTCAACATGCACTCGGTTCACCACCTCTCTGTCCCCAAAACCACTCCCTGCTCGCTCAGTCTCCCTCCCTTTCTCCCAGAAAACAATTCCAAGACCCAGAGCAAATCCCATTTTTGAGGTTTGAGAGAGCAAAACCTTCCTTTCCAATGCTGGGCTGAAGCTGCATTTGAACTACCTTGAAATCTTAATTTCCCTGAAGACGCGTTGCCCCCTCAAGCCCACAGCCTGGGCAGCCCCCGTGGCGCGCTCTCTTCTTGCCTGGCCCTCTCTGGCACACTAGTACACCCTGTCACGGTTCTTAGAAGGCCCGTCTGGACCCTGTCCACACCGCTCTCCATCTTCACAGCTTCCTCCGGGTCCGAGACCCACGGTATCCCACCTGCATCAAAGAGCTTCTCCGTGGTTTACTTGTCTCTCCTCTTGCTTCTCAAATCCTGTCTCCACATGGTAGCTAGAACAAGCTTTTAAAATATATGGTTCCTATTTCCATGTTTTAAACCCTTTAGGGTTATTCTGTTACACTCAGAATCTAAACTTTCGGCGTCAAGTCCCTGTTCTTTTACTATTTGGCTCTGCCAGGTCTTAGTTGTGGCATGCAGGATCCTTTTTTCTTTTTTAATCTGCAGCCTGCGAGATCTTTAGATGTGGCCCAAGAATGCTTAGATGCAGCATGAGGGATCTAGTTTCCTGACCAGGGATCAAACCTGGGCCCTCTGCATTAGGATCATGGAGTCTTAGCCAGTGGACCACCAGGGAAGTCCTTGATGGGTGTTCTGATCACCTCTCTAGCATCTCTTACCCCACTCCCCACAGCTCCCCATCACTATCCATCCACTTGAGTTCTCCCACATCTTTGAACATGGTAGATTTTCCTACCTCCAGGTTTTTGCAGGTGCTGTTTTCCCTGCTTGCTTTTCCCCTTCTTCAGTTCTCAGATTAAATGTTACCTTTTCAAAGAGGCTTTTCCTGACAGCCTTATCTAAGTAAAACCCTCCTCTCAACTAGAATCTCCTTTCACTGCACTCTGTTCTTCCTTCCATGGGCTGAGATCACGTTCTATCTGGGTATCTGTGTATTTGAAGATTTATCTATCGCTTTATCTCCCCTCCCTCCACAACACACACACATGCACCCTGGATCACTCTACTGTAAGCCACATGAGTACAGTGTCCATGTCTGTTTTGTCCCCAGCACCCAGTAGAAAGATCTCAATGAGTATATGTTGGTCTAATCAATTAGTCAATCAAACAATCAATTCCCCTAACCAGATTTAAACTGTTTGACAGGTTATTTTTTTTAATTGGAGGATAATTGCTCTACAATGTTGTATTAGTTCCTTTTGTACAACAACGTGAATCAGCTGTAAGTATATATGGACATCTTTTCCCTCTTGAGCCTCCCCCACCTCCCCACCCCACCCCTCTAGGTCATCACAGAGCACTGAGCTGAGCTCCTGTGTTACACAGCTGCTTCCCACNGTATTAGTTCCTTTTGTACAACAACGTGAATCAGCTGTAAGTATATATGGACATCTTTTCCCTCTTGAGCCTCCCCCACCTCCCCACCCCACCCCTCTAGGTCATCACAGAGCACTGAGCTGAGCTCCTGTGTTACACAGCTGCTTCCCACTAGCTCTCTGTTTTACATGTTGTAGTGTATATATGTCTTTGCTACTCTCTCAATTCATCCCACCATTTTTTCCCCCTTCTCCTTAAAGCGTCTTTCTAAACAAAAAGAAAAAAAAATCCCTTCTGAACACAGAGAATATGACTGGAACTCAGAAACTCCTTACTGGACTAGTATCTGGCTGCATGCTGAGAGAGGCTGTGCCTCTGGTTTCTAGCTCTCCTCAATGATGCTGAGACCCTCTGGACTGCTGACAGGGAACGTGGAGCCACACCCCAAGAGTGCTGATGCTCGGCTCTGCCACTTACTAGCAGCCTGACCTAAGGCAAACGGCCTCTTCAGCTCTCAGTTTTCATCAGAAAGGGTGGGGAAGGGGATAATAATTCATCTTTGGTTAAATTAGATAATAGATTTGAAGGGTTTACGTGCAGTGGAGGACATAGGTAAGGGCTCAGTCACTGTTAAATAATAACATTAGTATCCTCATCATTATTTTAGACACCCAACCTATTGCTGAGGTCAAGTTGCTCTGGTCTAAAGGCGGCCAATGTGAGATGCACAAAGATTAAAAGCTGCCTCCCGAAAGAAGAAGCCTTGTCTACTTCACTCCAGGGAGCAGTAAGGATTCCCACTACGTCAGCTAAGTTTCTAACCCAGCTTAGTTCGGCAAAACATAAGTATATCCTGTATATCTGCTTTCCTTGCTGAGGACACCCACTGGCTGCAGGAGACTGTTCGGGAAGAGGGTTGGGAAGAGCAGTGGGAGGCTGCAACGGCACTGCAGCTGCCTGCTTTCTCACCCACTCTGGCTGTTCCAGTGGCTTGCGGGTACTTAGCCACTATAGCCACCGAAAGTGGCTCCCTTGGCGGCTCAGACAATAAAGAATCTGCCTGCAATGTGTGAGACCCAGATTCCACCTCTGAGTCAGGAAGACTCCCCTGGAGAAAGGAATGGCTACCCACTCTAGTACTCTTGCCTGGAGAATCCCATGGACAGAGGAGCCTGGTGGGCTGCAGTTCCTGGGGCCGCAGACTTGGACGTGGCTTAGCGACGAACAGTGACTTCTTAGAGCTTGTAGGCACTAGTCAGTAGGGAGCAAAGGAAGACTCTGCACCATGTGCAGATGCTTCACTTTTTACTTTTGGTACCTTAAAGAGTGCTGGGCTTCCCTATGCTCCCACCCTTCTTGGCAGACCTTCATCAGACAATCCTAATGTCTTAGTTTTGAAAACTCACATAAACCTACTTTGCGGTGGTGTTGCTGGAGCAATAGCACAGACAATACCCTACTCATTTGATGTAACACGTCGGCGAATGCGGTTAGGAACTGTTCTTCCAGAATCTGAAAATTGCCTTACCATGTGGGAGACTATGAAGTCTGTCTATGGACACCATGGAATTCGAAAAGGATTATATCGTGGCTTATCTCTTAATTACATTTGCTGTGTTCCTTCTCAGGCAGTGGCTTTTACAACATATGAACTTATGAAACAGTTTTTTCACCTTAATTTAAAAAATCATGATTTCTTTTCCTTAATAAACTCTCAGAAGGAAAAATAAAATGTCAATTTAATTTGGGGGAGAACATTACTTGAAGGGGGATATTTACCCTGTCATAGGGACCACTGGTATTTTAGTACCTGATTTTTCTATTCATCACATTACTATACTTTTTGATACCAGTAGTTATATTTTAGAACATTGCAAAAAAACCCAAAAATTCCTAAGCTGATGCTGGTTAATCAATAAGGTTATTGGAAACCATTTTAAAGTGTTATCTGAAAGTAGAACTAACTTGAAATGAATTCAAGAGGTTGCCATTAGCTTTATTCTGCTATTCCAAGCTTTTAATTATAATCATGATTTTCAAAGACTGTAACATTGGTTTTTGTTATTATAATAAACAGGCTTGGTTATATTACAGCAGAATGATGAGAACTGACATTTTAAGTTACATGAAACATAGGTTAGAAGCCAACATTGAAGTATTATTCATAATATGTCGCTTCTCATAATTCTGCTCCACTGGATAAAAGGACAAACACTTTGTCTCTTCATTTTTGATAAATATTGTATTAAAAAAAGTAGCCATGTAGACACTAATCAGTAAGTCACAAATTTTCAGGTCTTGCTCAAATGTTATTACCAGTTTCTAAGTGATTTAAGTATGTTTTTAAATTTCACTGCATTTCCCAAGGGCAGTAATAATAAATATTGAGTATCTTTGCTCTCAAAACAAATTAGCATTATAGATTTGTTTTTGTTAGATGATTTGGTGTATGTTAGAAAATTCATTTTGGAGAAGGCAATGGCAACCCACTCCAGTACCCTTGCCTGGAAAATCCCATGGACGAAGGAGCCTGGTGGGCTGCAGTCCATGGGGTCGCTAAGAGTTGGACACGACTGAGCAATTTCACTTTCACTTTTCACTTTCATGCACTGGAGAAAGAAATGCCAATCCACTCCAGTGTTCTTGCCTGGAGAACCCCAGGGACGGGGGAGCCTGGTGGGCTGCCGTCTCTGGGGTCGTACAGAGTCGGATATGACTGAAGTGACTTAGCAGCAGCATGCACCATGTATCTGATGCTAGAGATGAAAATATTTCCCCAAAGATTTGAGGTCAAAGGACATTTCAACCCACCATCACACTGCCAGAGACTGACCCCTCTTGCTTTCTATTTGCAGTTGTTCAGGGGATAAAACTGTCTGGCCAGCTGCCTAATAAGCTCTGGGAATGGAATAATTTCTTCCTTATGCAAAGGCAAGGATGAGGGCACAGAGCCAAATCCGTAGTTCACTATAAAAAAGAAAACGTCATACTTTTTGTTTAGTTGGGATGAGCAGCCCAGAGTAATGTGTAAATAAAAGTACCTTTCAATGTCTTTAATGAAGAAAACTTTAATGTCTTATCATCAGCAATCCCTGTTTGAGTAATAGGAGTGGATACTCATGTGAGTAACATGGACTTCCCTGGTGGTTTAGATGGTAAAGAATCTGCCTGCAATGCAGGAGACCGGGTTCAATTTCTGGGTTGGGAAGATCCTCTGGAGAAGGGAATGGCAATCCACTCCAGTATTCTTGCCTGGGGAATTCCGTGGACAGAGGAGCCTGGCTGGCTCCAGACGGTGGTTCGCAGAGTTGGACACAAATGAACGACTAACACACACACACACACATTAATAACAGATCTCTCCCCTGAGCTCACAGTCCAAGGAGACTCACGAGGGCACCAACTGTTGTAGTCATGTGCTGTAAATGTTTTGTAGAGTCAGAAACAAGCCACTGTGAAAACACTGAAGAGACACCCCTGACCCCCATGCTTTCTCTATGACTGATGATATGTTTCCCAAATGGATACATGAGCATCTGGGCAAGTTTGAATCTGAGTTTCAAACATATAGGAGCTAGTCTGGAGGGCAGAGGAATGAGAAAAGTTCTAAGTAATAGAATTAAAAGATCTTACCGGGAAATACAGGCTTTCCAGACGGCAATAGTGGTAAAGATCATTGGCACCACCTGCCAATGCAGGAGACGTAAGACACCTGGGTTTGAGCCCTGGGTCAAGAAGATCGCTTGGAGGAGGAGGGTAACCCACTCAAGTATTCTTAACTGGAGAATCCCATGGGCAGAGGAACCTGGCAGGGCTCAGTTCATGGGGTCACAAACGAGATGGACATGACTAAGCAACTAAACAGCAACAAATAGAGAAACCACTGCAGTGTAAAGAGGCATTTACAGCTCACCTCCCTGTCTACCACCCAAGCCAAGCCTCCAAACTCTATGCTAGAAACAAAAAAAAAGGGGAGAGAGGGAAGTAAACTTTGCTGATGTTTATCTGGAGCCCAAATGCCCTCTGATGGGCACTGTGCTTAGTGTCTTAAATGCATGATACCGTTACACTCCCACTACAACTCTTGGACCATGATTTTAGTTAGTCCTTCTGTTCTAAAGTTTAGAGAGTTTAGGTAATTAATTCACTTAACTAGTTGGCAACTAGTCAACAGCAGAACTAGGATTTGCACTCAAATCTTTTTTGACTGAAAGCCCATGCAATGTCAAAAATTATTGTTAAATTATGCATGTGTTTTCTAGTGGGAATATATGTTCTAACTTTTCCCTAGGAACAGATTAGGTAACTAGGTAACTAATGTGTTAATTAGCATAGCCTGCTTTTGAGGAATGCATATAAAGGTCAGGCAAGTGTCATCATCATATGAGCAGTAGGAAGAATTTCCTGGGTGGCCAGCCTAGGTCGAAGGCACTGGAAAAGAAGTCCAAAGTGTAGATCCTAGAGTTAAAGATGCCTTGGGAAATTTTCAGTATTTTGCCTAAGGCAGGTTTGCTTTTAAATTTCCCACACATTGCCTGCTCTATCATCTCCTACCCAATATGATGTCACCATCCAGTAGTATTTCCAAAGTTCTTCAAATCATCTTTCTGTGTTCAGCACTAAACCTATTGACTTAATCTCTTGCTTACCCTTGACTCCAGAGTTCACTTTTCATCTACTATTGATGCCACATTTTAGTTCAGCTTTACTGCAATCTTCCCTTGGGTCTGTTTTCTCTCTGCCTCTCTTCCCCAACCCCGATTCCCAAGGAAGCTGCAGTAAAACAGTGCAGAGCAATTAGCAAATAATGCCATGGAGGAACTGTAGACCATCCCTGCTTACATCTCTTCTGACTTACTCCCTTTCCCTGGTAGGAGAGAGGGCCCAGGACTAGAGGACTCAAGAGAGCTATGCTCGACTGAAGTGCTTTATCTTACTAGTCAATCTTTGTTGTTGCTGTTTAGTTGCTAAGTCGTGTCCGACTCTTGCAACATTATAGACTCTAGCCCCTCAGGCTCCTCTGTCCATGGGATTTCCCCAGCAAGAATACTGGAGAGGGTTACCATTTCCTTCTCCAGGGGATCTTCCCAACCCAGGGATTGAACCCCAGTCTCCTGCAATGTAGGGGATTCTTTACCACTGAGCCTCAAAGGAAGCTTGATTATATCTGTTGCATGCAGAGCTGATGTATGAATTGCAGGAATTATCTTCTAGCCTTGAGTTCACCAGTGACCAGAGGCAGACTTTTGCATTTCCCCCCTTCTTCCTAGTATAAGCTTGGTTGCCATAGCAATGGCCAAGCTCTACCTGAAGGAGACATTCCTTCTATAATGAGCCTGGAAGAGCTCAAGTTGAATATAGACAACTTTTGCTATTTCAGGCCTAAAAGACTTGAAATTTCTTCCCTACCTATTAGTTCCTAGGAAATATTTATAGTATGTATGCAATTTTAATCATAAAGTGAGTCTGACTTTTTATTTCCTTTTCAACACCTGGCTAATCAAGTCTTATAGAGATTGTTGGGCTTCTGGATCTCCAGGCCACAGTGGAATCTGGAGAGATTCTTGCCGCCAAAATCTTGACTTTCTCTGCCAAGTAAGAAAATACGGAGACAGTTTGGAGGAAGTAGAAAAATGGCTTTAATCCTCAAGCCAGTAGAGGAGAGAACACAGTAAGCTCATGCCTCAAGAACTGTGTTTCCCCTCCATAGGGAATCTAGGAGAATCAAGTTGGGGCTTGCAGTCAAGGGGTGGAGATAAAGAACAAAGGTGTAGGGATTCTGTGTTCTTTCTTTTTGCATTGTGGCTTGCAGACAGACAGCTTCTTGCTGTGTCCTTACCTGCCCTTCTGTGTATGGGCACACTCCAGGTAGCTCATCTTCTTATAAGAACATCAGTCCTGTTGGATTAGGGCCCCACCTCTATATCTCATTTAACCTTAATGACTCCTTAAAGAGATTCTGTCTCCAAATACAGTCACATTGCGGAGGTTAGGGTTTCAACATATGAATTGCAATTGTGGCAGGGGTCAGGGTGGGTTGGGAGTGGCATACACAATTCAGGCCATAACAGATTCCATAGCACAAGTGGAGAGAAAGGTGGAGACCAAGTTTCAGGCTGACATTGTATCTGGCTCAGGGAGAAGGCAACGGCAACCCGCTCCAGTACTCTTGCCTGGAAAATCCCATGGACGGAGGAGCCTGGTAGGCTGTAGTCCAT
>SJYX01022813.1:0-15666 GCA_006410675.1 Oreotragus oreotragus | reverse complement strand
AAAAAAAAAAAAAAAAAAAGTGAATGGATGGGAGGGATGGTCAGCAGCTCACAGAGCTGACGAAGGGTCTAGAGAGCGGCTGAGGGAAAGCAGGCAGGATGGAGGAGACCAGGGGCGAAGCTACAGGCGGGACCGTCACCAGGGCCTTCATGTCCCTGCTCTGCTGGCCCGGCGCCCCACTGCACCCAGCCCTCAGGATATGAACACGAGCCCTCCTGTGGGCAAATGCAGGTCCCGAGCTCGGCTGATGCTGCCAGGACCTGGCATTCCACGGGCAGGTGAGTGTGGACAGTGACAAACTGGGGGTCTTTGCAAGCGTCTCCCCCTGGGACTGCACTCTGGTGAGCCAGGGGGCCTCGTGTGTCCTGCAAAGAGAATGGATGCCCCTCCTCCAGGCCAGGGCAGCCCGATCTCCACAACACTGGCGGTTTAGGGTGGGCTGTTCTCGGCCTGTGCACTGGGGGACGTTGAGGAGCACCTCTGGCCTCTATTCACTGAATGCACGAGCCACCTCCTCCTCAGGAATGACGACCTGAGGTAACAGTATCTGCCCCTCCTGACCGTGGCCCCTAACCCCATCAGAGGTTTTGTTAAAGTTCCACAGTGCACATCAGAGCTCCTGGAGCAGAAACCCCGGGACCCGAGGTTGGAGCTTGCTTTCTAAAGTCTTCCCAGATGGCTTTATGCATGTTGGAGCTTGAGTGCCGTGGATATGGGAGCTTTGTAAGTGGGGGCAGGGGAGGGTGGTTAGGTTTCCCTCCTAGAAAGGTCACTGTGGCAGGCAGAGGAGTTTAGAAAGGCCAGGATGGAGAGGATGAAACCTGCGATGAAGACTGAGGTGGATGTGGAGCAGAGAGACCAGATGTGAACTCTCAGGGGTGGGTCTCACAAGACGCACTGTGGGTGCAGGGACACGTGCCTGAGCACCCCTAGGTATCTGATTTGGAGGATGGTGTGATGGTGCCCGAGACTGGGAAAATCAGGGTGACTCCCAGGAGAAGAGAAGGACCTGTGGGGCTCTGGGGGCTGATGGGACCCCCTGATGGAGGCCAGTGTGGAGACGGCGTGTGGCGCCGTCAGCAGCCTGGGAGTCTCCGCAGATGGAGCAGGAGGACAGAGCAGAGCCCTGTCAAGCCAGCGGCACGTGGGCAAGGGGAGGACCCGGGAGACAGACGGAGGGGAGAGGCCAGGGCGACCGGACGAGGAGCAAGGGGCCAGAGCTGAGGGAGACCACAGGAGTGGACCCCTGGCTGGCTGCCAGGACGAGGTGACGGACAAGGGCCAGGGGTCTCACACTCTGCGGACAGAAGTGGCCTTTGCAGGGGCGATTTTGGTAGAGTCGTGAGAGTAGAAATCAGATCACAGCAGTGATAAGTGAGGGGCATGACGGTGAAGGAGGAGAATGCCGTCCTTAGAGGGAACAAGATGGTTGACAGCACTCCCCGGGGGCTGAGAGGCAAAGGAGGGCTTCTGTTTGTCCCTAAAGCTTTTGGCCATGTCCCCGACACACAGTCTACCGCACGTGTGTAAGCCCAGATACTTTGGCCAGTGTTGATATAATTCTGCACCTGTGAAACCGTTGCCACGATCCAAACGGTGCCTGTGTCCTCAGCCTCAGATCCCTGCTTTCTCCTGGGAAGTCCTCCCCCTGGTCCTCCCCCGCCCTCTCCTCTCACCCCGAAGCAACCACTGACGGGCTTTTCATCACGATCCATTAGTCTGCGTTTTCCAGAATTCTATCCGAGTGGAATCCAAGCTATTGGCTGTAACATATAAGGTTACTATAAACACACACGCACACAGACGTTCCTACACTTTCTTCTGGGTAAATACCTAGGCATGGAAAGGGGATCCAAATCGTAAACTATGCTTAACTTTTTAAGAAGCTAATGTGGCGGCATGTTTCACGTCCTCACCTGTAGGAGGCCGAGTTCCGTGCCCGGGCCCACACTTGGTGTGGCCCCTTTTTCAAGCTTAGCTGTTCTCTTGGGCCTCTGGTAGCATCTCATCCTGATTTTGATTTGAGCAACATGCTTGTTTGCCAGCCCTGGATCTCCTCTGCTGGGGTGTCTATCCACATCTTTTGCCCATTTAAACATTTTGTTGTTTCTGGTGATTTTCATCATTCAAATATTCCAGGGTTCCTGCACTCACTGTGTGTGTGTGTGTGTGTGTGTGTGTGTGTGTGTGAAGTCACTTCAGTCGTGTCTGACTCTTTGCAGCCTCTCCAGGTAAGAATACGGGCAATACTCCAGCAAAATTCTCCAGGCAAGAGTACCAGAGTGGATTGCTATGCCCTCCTCCAGGGCATCTTCCCCACGCAGGGATCAAACCCCTGTCCCCTGGGTAGCCTGCACTGTCCACCGGGTTCTTTACCATTAGCACCAGCTGGGAAGGCCCCTCAGTCACCGGAAAGGGATCAAATATTTAATGAGGAGAAATTACAAAAGGTTTAGAGGTGCCAGGCTTACACAGACACTGGCATGAATGCGGTTTTCTTAAGCAGTTTCCCTTCTCTTCCGTGTTTTTGCCTTTGTGAATGTGTCTTCTTTCTTCAGTGTCTGAAAGATCAAAATGCAGACACCACAGCGTGAAGAAGCAGGATCCGAACAGAAATCCTGAATCCACTTCTCGAGGAAACCGCGTTACAGCGCCGGGTCCCCTGGGTGCCTTTGTGGCCTTTCTCTCCTTTCATCTTGTTTCATCACCAGCGAGGGGGCAGCGCAGCCCCCAGTCCGCGGTCCAATCCCGTGCGGAGGTTCAGGCTGTCTCCAAGGGAACCGGGACCGTCTTCCTGTTCCTTCCGCCACCCCCTCCGAGTCCTGTAAGCACATCTCTCNAGGGAGACCACAGGAGTGGACCCCTGGCTGGCTGCCAGGACGAGGTGACGGACAAGGGCCAGGGGTCTCACACTCTGCGGACAGAAGTGGCCTTTGCAGGGGCGATTTTGGTAGAGTCGTGAGAGTAGAAATCAGATCACAGCAGTGATAAGTGAGGGGCATGACGGTGAAGGAGGAGAATGCCGTCCTTAGAGGGAACAAGATGGTTGACAGCACTCCCCGGGGGCTGAGAGGCAAAGGAGGGCTTCTGTTTGTCCCTAAAGCTTTTGGCCATGTCCCCGACACACAGTCTACCGCACGTGTGTAAGCCCAGATACTTTGGCCAGTGTTGATATAATTCTGCACCTGTGAAACCGTTGCCACGATCCAAACGGTGCCTGTGTCCTCAGCCTCAGATCCCTGCTTTCTCCTGGGAAGTCCTCCCCCTGGTCCTCCCCCGCCCTCTCCTCTCACCCCGAAGCAACCACTGACGGGCTTTTCATCACGATCCATTAGTCTGCGTTTTCCAGAATTCTATCCGAGTGGAATCCAAGCTATTGGCTGTAACATATAAGGTTACTATAAACACACACGCACACAGACGTTCCTACACTTTCTTCTGGGTAAATACCTAGGCATGGAAAGGGGATCCAAATCGTAAACTATGCTTAACTTTTTAAGAAGCTAATGTGGCGGCATGTTTCACGTCCTCACCTGTAGGAGGCCGAGTTCCGTGCCCGGGCCCACACTTGGTGTGGCCCCTTTTTCAAGCTTAGCTGTTCTCTCGGGCCTCTGGTAGCATCTCATCCTGATTTTGATTTGAGCAACATGCTTGTTTGCCAGCCCTGGATCTCCTCTGCTGGGGTGTCTATCCACATCTTTTGCCCATTTAAACATTTTGTTGTTTCTGGTGATTTTCATCATTCAAATATTCCAGGGTTCCTGCACTCACTCTGTGTGTGTGTGTGTGTGTGTGTGTGTGTGTGTGAAGTCACTTCAGTCGTGTCTGACTCTTTGCAGCCTCTCCAGGTAAGAATACGGGCAATAGTCCCCAGGCAATACTCCAGGCAAAATTCTCCAGGCAAGAGTACCAGAGTGGATTGCTATGCCCTCCTCCAGGGCATCTTCCCCACGCAGGGATCAAACCCCTGTCCCCTGGGTAGCCTGCACTGTCCACCGGGTTCTTTACCATTAGCACCAGCTGGGAAGGCCCCTCAGTCACCGGAAAGGGATCAAATATTTAATGAGGAGAAATTACAAAAGGTTTAGAGGTGCCAGGCTTACACAGACACTGGCATGAATGCGGTTTTCTTAAGCAGTTTCCCTTCTCTTCCGTGTTTTTGCCTTTGTGAATGTGTCTTCTTTCTTCAGTGTCTGAAAGATCAAAATGCAGACACCACAGCGTGAAGAAGCAGGATCCGAACAGAAATCCTGAATCCACTTCTCGAGGAAACCGCGTTACAGCGCCGGGTCCCCTGGGTGCCTTTGTGGCCTTTCTCTCCTTTCATCTTGTTTCATCACCAGCGAGGGGGCAGCGCAGCCCCCAGTCCGCGGTCCAATCCCGTGCGGAGGTTCAGGCTGTCTCCAAGGGAACCGGGACCGTCTTCCTGTTCCTTCCGCCACCCCCTCCGAGTCCTGTAAGCACATCTCTCATGTAACAGGAAAACACGCAAGAGGGGAGCTTTGCCTGCTGATGAGAAGAAATCACTCGGCCCGGCGGGTCTGCGGATGGGGGCTTCCCATCGGGCTCCCTCTTCCCCCGCTACTGTGGGGGTCAGGGGCCCGTGAAGCACGGAGCCCCCCAGACAGCAGGTTCACAGGCCCAGCATTGGGGAGTGACAGGGAGCTACAAACGTGGAGATGGTGGGAGCAGGTTGCCATGACAACACAGGTGAAGGCCCAGTCGGCACAGGGCCAGCCTGGTTTCTGTCTGCTTGTGGGGAGAGCATCCTCTTCTGGTTGGAGGGTCGGGAGCCTCTCCCAACCCCCCAGCCTCACAGTGACCTGCAGAGGAAAGGAGCTTCACACAGAGGTTGTGTCTGTCTGAATCAGAAACGTGTGATGACACCGTGCTCGCCCTTAGTATGTGAAATACAATCTCTTCTCTTCTATTACATTTATAGTATACAGAGTATGTTGCATTATTTTCTCTTCTGTTCCATAAAAAATGATTCACTAAACTGAATGCATGACCCTAGCGGTTGCAGACTTGAGGTTTGGAAAAGTGCCCAGATTAATGGATAAACTTTCAGGTGCTTTCCTAAGTGTGGTCAGAGGCTCACTTGCTTCCTTTCCTCTTTGAGGCAGAATGAAACTGAAACTGAGGCACAGATTCACAGACTTTCCTCCTGGGGTCCCAGCTGAGAGGGCAGATTCTGGGCAGCCAGGCCAGGGTCCTCCCCGATGTCCACTGCCTCCCAGCTCAGGCAGGGAAGGGGCGTCTCCAGTTGCAAAGGAGAAGTTTGTTTTTTAGCCAGTTTTAGCTGGGAAAGACTGAGGGCAGGAGGAGAAGGGGGCGACAGAGGAGGAGATGATTGGATGGCATCACCGACTCAACGGACATGAGTCTGAGCAAGCTCTGGGAGTTGGTGATGGACAGGGAAGCCTGGGGTGCTGCAGTCCATGGGGTTGCAAAGAGTCAAATATGACTTAGCCACTGAACAACAAGCAACACTGAAATACAGTGGCCTTTACTTGAGGGCTCTAATTGGGCTACAAAGGCACTAGAATATAATTTCTTCCTTTTCTTTAAAAAATGCTTTTCAGGGATAAAAGTCCATATTCTTGGTATTTCCAAATCTCCCAAAACAATTCATCTCACGTTTAGAATATTTTCTGGGAAGGTGTCCTCCGATTTGTAAAGTCCATATACATTGTCAACACATTTTCCTCTAGAAACGCATTTCAACTTGTCTTTATTTTTGTTTTCAAGATTGAGTTCATTCAAATTACATTTCTCTTTTTAGAATTTATTCTACCTGCTTCTGAGTCGTAGTTATTTGATGCCATAGTAAATCAGTAGGGCCCCAGAATCATTAGTATAATTACTTACTGAAAAAAATAAGACTTTGTAATGAAGCACGAAAGAATGAGAATTCTCACAGGAGTGTAATATTTATTTGAAATTGCACAAAGCTGGTTCTATGCTTTCCTCTATTTTTTCTAGCGTGCTGTTCTTTTCTTTCCTTCCATCTTTCCTTTCCTCACTTAATCTCTCTTTCCCTCTCATTTATTCTTGAGGCTGTGTGTGATTGTCTGTTTTGAAATGTCAGCAATCTTTGTCTTTAGTCATTTACACTCTGGGCCAGTTAAATATCCAGGCCATTCACCTTTCTGTCTGTTCCATCCTCACCCTTGCTCGTCACCTTCACAGCAACGGGGTCTAAGCTGCCCAGAGAACGTGGGCTGACTCAGCACAGGCAGGAATCCTGATGAAATATGAGGAGACCACAGCATCATTTACAAAGCTTCCCTCCAGAGTGAAAACATAACAGTTCCTGGAGACTAGCAAGGGCATGCTGGGTTTGGATGTGACAAATGATGGATAATAGTGCCATCTTTCTTCAGGAAAACAAGGCTTCCTGAGCATGTGGGGAGCAGCGGCAGGGGGCGGTGATCTCACTTCTGGGGGTGGGTTGGACATGGACAAGAGAGGCGACCAGCTCACAGGCGATCCACCAGCCAACTCCCCAGCTACCGAGCCACACAGCACCATCAGGAAGGGAACAGAGCACCTGCCTAAAACAGAGAAATCCCACCATGAGTCATCGGCTTTTAACGCAGAATCATCAGACCTGCCGTGAAAGTGAAAGTCGCTCAGTCGTGTCTGACTCTTTGTGACCCCGTGGACTATAGAGTCCATGGAATTCTCCAGGTCAGATGCTGGAGTGGGTAGCCTTTCCCCTCTCCAGGGGCTCATCCTAACCCAGGTCTCCTGCATTGCAGGAGGATTCTTTACCAGCTGAGCCACAAGGGAAGCCCAAGAATACTGNGACTCTTTGTGACCCCGTGGACTATACAGTCCATGGAATTCTCCAGGTCAGATGCTGGAGTGGGTAGCCTTTCCCCTCTCCAGGGGCTCATCCTAACCCAGGTCTCCTGCATTGCAGGAGGATTCTTTACCAGCTGAGCCACAAGGGAAGCCCAAGAATACTGGAGTGGGTAGCTTTTCCCTTCTCCAGGGGATCATCCCAACAAAGGAGTCAAACCGGGGTCTCCTGCATTGCAGGCGGACTCTTTGACAGCTGAGCCACCCCATGGTGTAATGGTGAGCACTCTGGATGCTGAATCCAGCCGTGAAAGGCCAGCTCATATAGTCCCTCTGAAGCAGAAACTGAGGTTGCCAAGTGCAGACTGCTTGGGTGCAAGGGCCTAGGAGCCGCCCGGAGCCCCTCTGCAGACGGGAGTCAGAGTCCCCCACCCCTGTCCTCTTGCACAGACAGCTGCCACCTCCCCCGGCAGTTTTAAGAGCAGGCTGCGGGACAGAGGCCGGGCCTGCGCCCTGGGGGACCCCTGCCCTCCACGGCAGGAAGTGCCTTGGCTGCGCAGTTCCCGCGGGGGGAGCGCTGGGCCCCCGCGTGTCCCCCTGCTGGCAACTGGCTTTGCAAATGCTTTGGAAACTGGGACACTGGCATTTATAGTTGCATGAACTCTCTTTCAAGGGCAAAGTTCAATCTGTCAAACTCTCATCAGACAAGAAACTGGATCTTGGCGCTCCGGACTTGTGCTACCACAGAAACCTCCAGAAATTTCAAGTTGGTGGCATCTCATTATCTCAGAGTCCGTACCTGATGCTGAACAGAAGGAAAGCAATGTGAGAGCTGAAATGCCCGTGGGCCGCGGCTTCAAGAGTCACCAGCGTATTTGTGCATGTCATGTAATCACTATTGTTAAAGAAAGCCGTGTTATTCCAGGAAATTAGATCCAGCTCCTTAAAATTTACAAATTACACACTCAAATTTATTCAAAATAGTTACAGAAAAAAAAGTATTTAATACTCTGTCACACAGGAATCAGCATAATAAATTATAGTGCTTTTAATAGCCATGACTTCAGTAAAGAATATTTTCTGTTGTGAAATACAGTCAGTATGAAAACCTGAACGTTAGTTGGTAGGGGATGAAGCAGAAATGCCGAAAAGTTGAAACCTGGTTTGCTAGCAGTGAAGTGAAGTTGCCGAAATCCGAGGAACCCAGACCCTGAGGGGCCGAGAGAGTCTCCAGTTGGGGGGGGGGTTCTGCGCGTGGCCTTCCTTCCTGTACAGTCTGCGCTGCGGCGACGTCCATGAGTCAGGAAGAGAGCCTCGCCTGCAGGGAAGGGGCGGGCAGGTGCCTGGTGGAAACACACCTCCAGCACCACGGACAGGGACACGATCTTCCCTGGAGGTGAAGCTGACCGGGGTCAGGGGACAGGTCAGGAGCTGGGACGGGGTGGAGGGTGCGGATGGTGATAAAGGGTTAAAGAGGAGGGTAAGGCTGAAGCCAGGTGCTGAGCGCTCCTTTTCTCAGGCTTCTGCAGGGCACAGGGTTGTCACCGGCGGATGCAAGCAAGACCAGGGAAGGGTCTGATCACACAGTGGCCAGGGTGCGCACACACACACACACACACACACACACATCATTGAGGATGGAAACTCGGCAGCATAACCCAGGCTGTGGGGTCCAGAAGGAGACCCTCCTCCGGCACGAGACAGTGGGTCAGGTTGCTCAGAACTGCCTGAGAGCTGCACTGGGGCCAGAGCTGGTCCCCTCTAGGGCAGGCCTTTGTTGACCTTTTGAACTGTGGTTTTAGAGAAGACTCCTGAGAGTCTGTTGGATAGCAAGGAGATCCAACCAGTCTGTCCTAAAGGAAATCAGTCCTGAAGATTCTTTGGAAGGACTGATGCTGAGGCTGAAGCTCCAATACTCTGGCCACCTGATGAGAAGAACTGACTCGTTGGAAAAGACCCTGATGCTGGCAGAGATTGAAAGGGGGAGAAGAAGGGGATGGCAGAGGATGAGATGGCATCACCGACTCGACGGACAAGAGTTTGGGTGGATGCCAGAAGCTAGTGATGGACAGGGAGGCCTGGCGTGCTGCAGTCCATGGGGTCGCAAACTGTGGCCCACGACTGAGCGACTGAACTGAACTGAACCTGGTGACCTTTCAGGAATTCCTTGGGCTGGCCAACTTCGCACGAGAAGCTTGAGATCTGCGCCGTGAGAGTATTTGCAGCATAGAAGGAAGCCAAGACCAGGAGGCAGCACACAGCTGGAAGAGGCTGTTGGGAGGAGTGGGTGTAAAGCGAGGGGCACGCAGCTCCTCTGTCACCGCCTGAAGCAGCTGGAAGACAGGCTTCCCAGAGGTGCTGGCCGCCCAGGCGTGGAGACCGCAGCCCAGCTCGGAGCCGGGCCGCTCCGGCATCTCCCGCACCCTCACTTCCTGGACGGTCACTCTCGCGTGGAGGGTGTCCTGCCAATTTGCACAGTTGTGCCAGTGCACCAGGGGGGCGCCCACAGCTCGATGGCGAGCACGTTTCGGGGGCTGTTAGCCGGGCCGGCCGGTGCCAGGTGGTCCTGGCGAGGCCGAGCCTGCGCGCCGTGCCCGGGGCCCGAGTGCTGGAGCTGGGGGGCTCTCCTGCCGCGGCCGCCGCGTGTGTCTGGCCTTCCAGGTCTCTGTCCCCCAGGGGACAGAGCAGCCACACTGATGGAACTGCAGGTTCCTTCATTTGTGACCTTAGTATTTTTATCATTTTTCCTCAGAATTTAACAGTTTGGGTTTCTCTTTTCTTCAACTAACTGCATTCATAGCACCAACTCTCAGGTCAAAAGCCGACACAGAATATTCTATGATTTTAAAAATAGTTTTTCCTCCAGTGAAATAGGTAGCGTACCCGCATGTCAGATATGGGTAATATATTGGTCTGCTGTAACAAAGCGACATGGAGTGGGTGTCTTAAACGCCAGAACTTGTCTCATACTTTTGGAGGCCAGAGTTCTGTGGTTAAAGCTTGGGTAGGGCTGGTTCCTGCCTTGCCCTGCCCCTGGCCCCCAGTGATGGAGGCGATTCTTGGGGTTCCTGGGCTGCAGGTATGTCTCCCCGAGTCTGTCTTCACCTTCATAGCGTTCTCCTGTGTGTGCATCTCTGGCTGAGTTTCTCCTGTTTATACAGACACTAATCACGTGTGATCTGGGGCCCACCCTGCTCCAGTACGACCTTGTCTCAACTAATTACGTCTCCAACCACCCTCTTTCCAAGTGAAGTCACATTCTAGGGGCTGGGGCTTAAGACATCAACCCACAAATTTTTAGTGAATGTGATTCAATCCACCAGAGTTGCAGTCAAATTATAGTAGCCATTTTTCCTTCTTAAACTTGAGCCTATTTTTAGCATAGTGTGTACCCAGAATTCAGATTTTCAAAGGTTAATTATGTTATCAGCAGCGGGCTCTGTGAAAGTTGTGAAGGTAAAGACGTGAATTTCACAGCGCCACGCTCACGTGGGTTCACAGCACTGCGCTCACACGGGCTTTAGTCCTATTTTGACAAGATCGCCGTGTTCTGATGAAACAGCAGGAAGTAACGTTTGGGGTCAACGTGATGGCGATTTCTTTCTGTCAGCCTCTGTGAGCTCATTCACAGCAATGGTGCTTGTGAAATAGACAGTCTATCTGTGCTTTAGTCACATGTGACACTTCCTGAAAGTGAAGGTGTCTGACTCTTTGTGACCCCGTGGACTGCAGCCCGCCAGGCTCCTCTGTCCATGGGATTCTCCAGGCAAGAGTCCTGGAGTAGGGTGCCATGCCCTCCTCCAGGGGACCTTCCTAACCCGGGGATTGAACCCGGGTCCCCTGACAGTTCGTTTCTGCTCCTGTTTCAGGATTTTCTTCCTCTGAGGCTCTCTCACTTCTGTTCCCATGGCAAAGCCCAAGACCTTTTAGGAAGACATTTGTTGAGCTCTCATATACTTTAAATAATAGCTTTAAAAGCATCGAGCGAGTTGGACGTGGAAAGAGTTCAACTATTTTATTTCATGGTCGAGTTTAAATACATCAAGATGCTCAGTGTCCCTGGGTTACTTCAACAGGAAGCTGCTGCTTCTCGCCTCTGACGGGGTTAGGATTTTCATAAGAGTGGCCGGGGCTCTCATCAGCTTCCAGATTCTTCTCTCCTCTGAGCCGCGTAACACACACTCAGCTCCAGGACCACGTACGGGTGCCTCCTGTGGGCCAGGCTGCGTTCTCAGGGGAGAGACGCAAGAGGTGAGCAAAACAGGAATCCCCAGCCTCGCGGGCCTCGACTCTGCTGAAGGGAGACAGCCACGGAGCCAGAAAGTCAGCCATTCTTGTTTACTCAGTCATGTCTGACTCTTTGTGACCCCAAGAACAGTGGCCTGCCAGGCTCTTCTGTCCATGGGATGCAGGCAAGAATACCGCAGTAGATTGCCATTCCCTTTCCCTGGGGATCTTCCCGACCCAGGGATCGAAACCCTGTCTCCTGTATCTCCTGAGTTGTTGGTGGATTCTTTACTGCTGAACCACCAGGGAAATCACTTGTTAATATAAATCGGGTAAAAACACGCACAAGTAAATTACATACATAAAAAGTTTGCCATGATGTGACGAGCAGAGTGGAGGAAAACGAATCAGGGATGCGGCTGAGCACCAGGGTTAGGGGAGGCCCAGCAAGAAGTGTGCTGGGAGGGCGCAGACGTGGGCACAGACCTGCCTGGGCGGAGCTCCCAGGGCAGCAGTTGCCAGGCTCCCGGGCCTGGGTGTGAGCTGGGGCCCTGGGGTGCAGGTCATGTGGACGGGGAACTTCCAGGGCAACAAGCCTCGGGGAGGAAAGAGGTGACAGAGCCCTGTTCTGAAAGGGCAACCAGGGAGCAGCCTGGGGGCCTGCACGGTGGGAGCGGCCTCTCAAAGCCTCTCTGAAGCGACTGGCCCAGAAGCTCCCGGGTTTGTAGAGCACCTGCTGTTTGCAGCCTTGTGTAGGCCATGTGGGCAAGGGAACAACAAAGTCACTCTGATCAGTGGGAGGAGGACACACACACGTTTGCACAACCCCCTGCAGGCACCCACACGCACACACATGCACATGTGCACACACATCACATGCATGCGTGCACACACACCAACATACATGCACACATGTGCAGGTGTACACACCACACGCACACGTGTGCACACACATGTACACACATCACGCACACACACATCACACGCACACGTGCACACACATCACACGTACACACAGCACATGCACACGTGTGCACACACATCACACGTACATGTGTGCACACACATGTACACAACACGTGTACACACATCACACACATGTACACACATCACATGCATGCTTGTGCACACACACACACTTATGCACACATACACTTAGACAAGGACCTGGATGAGCTACAAAACCATTTTGTGAGATCTGATAATGGGTCGTACAGCCAGTGATTACATTTCTCACCTTTGTGGAAAGTACAAACTCGGAAGGTGAGGCACAGAGAAAGAAACCACATTATGTGTTCCATTCTTGACATAAAAGAGCATCCCACCCACAGCAAGCTGCCCCCCTCAACAGGCACTTGAGTGGCTGTAATAAGAAAGGACAGACCCTAATGAGGATGTGGAGAAATCCGAGCCCTGTGCCTTACGGCTAACGAGGTAAAATGGTGCAGCCACTTTGGAAAGTAGTTTACAGTTCCTTAAAAAGTTCAGCCTCGAGTCACCACATGACCCAGAAATTCCACTTCTAAGCATATACCTAAGATAATAGAAAATTTATATTCACACAAAAACTTGTGCATGATTTTCATAACAGCAGTATTCATAAGAGTTAAGCAGTGAGAACAACCCTAATGTCCATTAAGTGTAAATGGACATCAAAATCGGTCTCTCCATACCATGGAATCCCAGTTAGCCATAAAAGGGAATTACGTTCTTACATATCTGGTGTAGCACAGATGAAACTTGAAAATATTATGCTAAGTGAAAGGAACCAGACGTAAAAGACTACATGTTGCAGGTACTATTTGTTTGAAATGATTCTATTTGTGTGAAATATCCAGACTAGAGGTCTGCTGGGGTCCGAATCAGTCTGCTGGGGCTGCCCTAACGAAAGAGCACAGTCAGGGCGGGCGCTTAGACGTTTCATTCCACACAGCTCTGCAGGCTGGCTCTGCAAGGTCAGGGTGTGGGCAGGTTTGGTTTCTCCTGAGGCCTCTCTCCTTGGCTTGCAGACACTTGCCCACCCCGCGTGTCTTCATGTGGACTTTCCCTGTGTATCTGCACTCCTGGGTCTCTCTCTGTCTGAATCTCCTCTTCTTAAATGGGCAGCCGTCAGGTTGGATCGTCTCACTTTAATGATGACTTCGTGAAGCCTCCATCTTCACACACAGTCACCCTCTGAGGGGCTGAGGTCAGGACTCCAACACCAGGCACCTCTGTCCCCGGGATTCTCCAGGCGAGAATGCTGGAGTGGGTCGCTGTGCACTCCCCCAGGGGATCTTCCCGACCCAGGGATCGAACCCCTATCTTTAGGCCTCCTGCATTGACAAGCAGATTCCTTACCTTCCGAGCCACTTGAAGCTAATGGGCAGGGTCTTCCTTTGGGGTGTTGAAAACGGTCTGACGCTGATTCTGGTGATGGGCACACAGCCTTGCCAGTACACAGAGAGACACTCAAGTGAGCTCTTTAAAGGGATGAGTTTTATGACCTGTGAATTATATGCCTCAGTTAAAAAACATCTTCTGCTAACCTCCAAAAGAGGCTAATGCAAGTGCCCAGTGGAAGAAAAACATGAGAAGGACAAAGCGTAGGGAAGTGTTTCCTGCAGCCTGCAGGACCCCACGGGCTGGTTTCCCAGTGCCTTTGAGCAGCCACCTGCTGAAGACTCCACGCTGTTGCCAGGCTCCAAATTCCAGGAAGGAGAAAATGCTGAGACATAAAACAAAGGCTCGAGGTGGCTGAATTCCCCAGGCTGAGCCCTGGTGACTCAGAGCTTCTGCGGGCAGGTCAGGTCTGGAGTGGGCACTGCTGTGCTGCGAAGACAATCCCTCTGCAGCGTCCCCCAGCCTGGTCCTCCGAGCGTCTCGCGTCCACAGCTGCCTTGTGCAAAAGCCATCATCCCTGTTCCATCCGCCCCCTGGGAGCCTGGGCGGGGGGTTGGTGGTGCCCCTTTCTGCTTGACGGAGCCCCGAGCCTTGGGGACACAGGGCCGCCCACAGCGGCTGACGGCTGTCTCTGCCATCTGCCTGCTCATCCTTCCGACTGTGCATTTGTACAAACCGAATACCGCAGCCTTCTCGCAGCATCGTAGGGAACCACGTCTCGTGAAGTGTAGGACAAAACTCAGGGTGAAAGGGGCCTTAGAATAACAGTGATCTTCAGCCACAGTTTGATGCGAGTCTCCTCAGGTGTGCCTTAATAGGTCACGAATCTTGAAAGATCATGAGAAACGGCTAATGGAAAAAGGCTCCGCAACAGACATGTTCATTCTGCTGAAGGCAAAGAAGCACAAGGCGCCCTGCTGGAGGAGGCAGCAACCGCTTACATCCCAGGCTGAATCTGTGGCCTTTACCATCTCTCTACGAAACGCCCTCAGTTCCTATGTGACAACGTGGCCAGGCCGTTCTTAGCGGCAGAAAATATCCCTATTGTGTGGATGCTGAATGTGTATATTCTGGCAAAAGGAACACTTTTAAGAGTGTGAATCTGCAGTTTCTAACACAGCTCGTCGTCATCCACGGTCACAAAAGAGAACATGAGCTGAAGTCAGCCAATACTGTGGAAAATCCGAGGACCTCGCGTATTCTGAACTCTCCCTGCCCGAGTCAAGACTGGCTCCAGGTCGGGGTGGCGGCTCCTTGGTCCCTGGCGCCCTCTGCAGGAGGAAAGGGGAAGTGACCGGGTCAGCAGGACGTCTGGATGGCGCCCGTGAGCAGGCCTGCTGGCAAACGCAGCTGTGAGCGCACCTGCGGCCGGGGTAGCATCTGCGCGCGTGATTTACGGCTCCAGGAATTTCAGGTTGAGAAGCCTTCAACCGGAGAAGAAATACAGCGGTCTTTCATAGGACGACTTACCGACGTAAAGAGACCATTTCTCCCTGATTTTCAAAATAGTTGCTGCTTGCTTGCTAAGTCATGTCCGGCTCTGCGATCACATGGACTGCAGCTCGCCAGGCTCCTCTGTGCTCCGCTATCTCCTGGAGCTTGCTCAAATTGATGTCCATTGAATCAGCAATCTTCCAACCATCTCATCCTCCGTCATCCCCTTCTCCTCCCGCCTTCAATCCTTCCCAGCATCAGGGTCTTTTCCAGGGAGTCAGTTCTTTGCATCAGGTGGCCAAAGTGTTAGAGCTTCAGCAACAGTCCTTCCAGTGAATATTCAGGGTTTATTTCCTGTAGGATGGGCTGGTTTGATCTCCTTGCTGTCCAGGAGACTTAAAGAATCTTGTCCAGCACTGCAATTCAAAAGCATTGATTCTTTGGCATTCAGGCTTCTTTAGGGTCCAACTCTCACATCCATACATGACTACTGGAAAAACCACAACTCTGACTATATGGATCTTTGTCAGCAAAGAGATGTTTCTGCTCTTTAATACGCTGTCTAAGTTTGTCATAACTTTTCTCCCAAGGCACAAGTGTCTTTTAATTTCATGGCTGCAGTCACTATCTGCAGTGATTTTGGAGCCCAGGAAAATAAAACTTTTCACTGCTTCCACTTTTCCCCCTTCTATTTGCAATGAGAAGATTGGACGGGATGCTATGAGCTTAGTTTTCTGAATGTCGAGTTTTAAGCCAGCTTTTTCGCTCTTCTCTTTCACTTTCATCAAGAGGCTTTTTAGCTCCTCTTCACTTTCT
>SJYX01022812.1:9348-19801 GCA_006410675.1 Oreotragus oreotragus | reverse complement strand
GACTGGAAAAGGTCAGTTTTCATTCCAATCCCAAAGAAAGACAATGCCAAAGAATGCTCAAACTATGGCTAAGTTGCACTCATCTCACGTGCTAGCAAAGTAATGCTCAAAATTCTCCAAGAAGCACTTCAACAGTATGTGAACTCAGAAGTTCCAGATGTTCAAGCTGGATTTAGAAAAGGCAGAGGAGCCATAGATCAAATTGCCAACATCTGTTGGATTATAGAAACAACAAGAGAGTTCCAGAAGAACATTAACTTCTGCTTCATTGACTATGAAAAGCCTTTCATTCTGTGGATCACAACAAACTATACAAAATTCTTAAAGAGGTAGGAATACCAGACTACCTTACTTTCCTCCCAAACAATCTGTGTGCAGGTCAAGAAGCAACAGTTAGAGCCAGACATACAACAACAGACTGGTTCCAAATTGGGAAAAGAGTGTGTCAAGGCTGTATATTGTCACCCTGCTATTTAACTTATATGGAGAGTACATTATGAAAATGCCAGGCTGGATGAAGCACAAGCTGGAATCAAGATTGCTGGGAGAAATATCAATAACCTCAGATNTCCAAATTGGGAAAAGAGTGTGTCAAGGCTGTATATTGTCACCCTGCTATTTAACTTATATGGAGAGTACATTATGAAAATGCCAGGCTGGATGAAGCACAAGCTGGAATCAAGATTGCTGGGAGAAATATCAATAACCTCAGATATGCAGATGACACCACCGTTATGACAGAGTGTGAACAGGAACTAAAGAGCCTCTTGATGAAAATGAAAGAGGAGAGTGAAAAATCTGGCTTAAAACTCAACATTCGAAAAATGAAGATCATGACATCTGGTCCCATCTCTTCATGGCAAATAGATATGGAAATAATGAAAACAGTTGACATACAATTTTTGGGGGCTCCAAAATCACTGCAGATGGTGACTGCAGCCATGAAATTAAAAGATGCTTTCTCCTCAGGAAGAAAGCTATGACAGTCCTAGAGAGCATATTAAAAAGCAGAGACATTACTTTGCCAAAAAAGATCCATCTAGTCAAAGCTATGGTTTTTAGACCATAAAGAAAGCTGAGCACCAAAAAATTGATATTTTTGAACTCTATAGCTGGAGAAGGCTCTTGAGAGTCCCTTGGACTGCAAGGAGATCAAACCAGTCAGTCATAAAAGAAATCAGTCCTGAATATTCATTGGAAGAACTGATGCTGAAGCTCCAATACTTTGGCCACCTGATGCGAANTTAGACCATAAAGAAAGCTGAGCACCAAAAAATTGATATTTTTGAACTCTATAGCTGGAGAAGGCTCTTGAGAGTCCCTTGGACTGCAAGGAGATCAAACCAGTCAGTCATAAAAGAAATCAGTCCTGAATATTCATTGGAAGAACTGATGCTGAAGCTCCAATACTTTGGCCACCTGATGCGAAGAACTGACCCATTGGAAAAGACCCTGATGCTGGGAAAGAAGGCAGGAAGAGAAGGGTACAACAGAGGATAAGATGGTTGGATGGCATCACCTACTCAATCAACATGAGATTGAACAATCTCTGGGAGTTGGTGATGGACAGGGAAGCCTGGCGTGCTGCAGTCCACAGGGTTGCAAAGAGTCGGACATGACTGAGTGACTGAACTGAACTGCGTACACAAAGCTCCTATATTTATCAGAGTTTTTCAAATTTCAGGATATATCAGAATCCCCAAGAATTTTAAAATTCACATTTTTCTGGTCTCATCCCTTGGCAATGAGATCTAATGGGTCCAGGATGCAGATAATTTGCATTCCAATCAAAGTCCATAGATAATGTTGCTGTGGAACACTTTCCAAGAGCTCTAGGCTGAATAGTCTTGAAAGGCACTTTCTACTTTGGCACTCTTCATTTTTGACTGTAGAATGTATGTGACTCCAAAAGTGGCTCCTGAGATGTGTGAGATGTGGATTGCTTCCTTCCTGGACTCTGCTTGAGGCTGCGTGGTCACCTTTAAACAATGGGCTAGAACAGACCTGGCTCAGGCTTGAGACATGTAACACCTCAGAGGAGAGAGGATAGCAGTTGAGTTAATCCTGTTCTCAGGACCCTCCAGTTCCTACTGAGTGTTATGCACTATTTTACTCTGCTCTGTTAATGAGTGAGGTAGGAAAAGCGTCCTCATATGCCCATATAAGAGACAGAATAGTCCAGTTGGGATTAATTTGTCTATTGCTATGACTCAGATCAGACCTGGAGAAGGCAATGGCAACTCACTCCAGTACTCTTGCCTGGAAAATCCCACAGATGGAGGAGCCTGGTGGGCTGCAGTACATGGGATCACTAAAAGTCGGACACCACTGAGTGACTTCACTTTCACTTTTCACTTTCATGCATTAGAGAAGGAAATGGCAAGCCACTCCAGTGTTCTTGCCTGGTGAATCCCAGGGATGGGGGAGCCTGGTGGGCTGCCGTCTATGGAGTCACACAGAGTTGTACACGACTGAAGCAACTTAGCAGCAGCAGATCAGACCACACAACCTCCTTTAAGCTTCAACCTTCCTCTGGCTCAGTTGGACCCATGGCCTAGCTGCATATGAAGTTCAACATATCATGAACACTCTCTACGTGTATTCATTGTCAGTTTCCCAATTTTCCTTCCTAATGTGCACAGCAGTATTAAAGAGCCTCAGCAGCCTTTCTGCTCAATGGCCCTATTTAACAATCCTCTTAAGGTCATGTTTTCCAGTCTCTGCCATCACCTAGCTTCCCTCCTTTGCCTACTCTCTGCTGGCAGCCACATCACACGTCTCAATGATTCTACTCAGTCACCAGCCAGGATAAGATTGTCCCTGGAATATATGTCCAATAACATGGTCCTCTCAGTACATGACCCACTTGCACTGTTGATTTCTCTCTGTCCAACAAAGAGAAGGTCTAGAAGCAATGGGAGAGTTTTTCTAGGTAGACAAGGATCTGGATGTCTAATTAGATCCAGGTAGGATCTGCCTAATGGCAGATTAGGCAGACATCATATCACTAGGGTTGAACATAGAGCATTACATGGCATCAAGAAGAAACCCCAAAGACAGACTCTATTGCTTCTTGGTTGTACTTGCCAATTTAATTCAGGCCCTGAAGGATTCCCACATTGCTATGGGTGGTAAATGAAAACATTAGGGAAAGTAGCCATGTTCTTGAGGTTTTTCAACTCCTAAAGATCAAGTGTGCTGCTACTTACAGCTCATAAGAGATGTTACAACATATGGCAGATAACCTGTGTAGCAGGTTTGGGTCTCAGTCTCATGTTAGACCTTCAAGGGCTGAAGACATGGCAGGCCTCTGACACACTGTAAATGCAGAGACTTTCACTTGTATTTGGCAAGAATAAGAAGAATAATTTCTGCATTCTTTCAGTTGTAGCCAACATTTTGTGGGTCTCAGGGGTTATAACACTTAAGACTTCTTGAGTACCTAATTTATGCCAACTGCGTGCTCCTGTTGGTACTGGCTGCCTGGAGCTGTATGTAAGAGAATTCTGGGCCTGTGACTGGCCTCGCTGGTAGAATGTTGTAAAGGACTGTCAATGTCTGCCATGGGCTCTGGAGGAATAATGGCACCATGCTGAACATGTATTTGTTACCTCTCTCCTAGACCTTATAATCCTCCAGTGGTCTTACAAAGTAGGTATGATTATTTGCATTCTGCATATAAGGAAATCAAGCCCCTACCTCCACTTCAGAACATGTAATTATGCCCACTCTTGTTTTTAATCTCTCTCTCCCTTCACATAAAAGCCCTTTTCTTCCCATGTTCAGTTTAAGCCTCCTCAATAGTCTCCTCTGACTACACGTGGGCTTCCCCAGTGGCTCAGCGGTTAAAATGACCCTGCAATTCAAGCAACACAAGTGACCTGGCCTCGATCCCTAGATCTGGAAGATCTCTTGGAAAAGGAAATGGCAGGCCATTCCAACATTCTTGCCTGGAGAATCCCATGGAAAGAGGATCCTGGTGGCCTACAGTCCATGGAGTCACAAAAAGTCAGACATGACAGCGTGCAGAGTGAGTTTAGAGAATGTGGGAGACAGCAGAAGAAATATGAGAATCTTGAACCTAGTTTTTCCTAGGTTACCAAAATGAAACAAAAGTATAGCTCTGAAATTGACTTGTATCATTTTAGGGATTATGTAATGGGAGAGAAGCATAAAGGCTTCCCTAGTTGGGAAAGGTAAAGACTATATATGTTGAGCTCACTATTAAATTCTGTCCATATATAGCTTTCAACCAAGACATATCTGCAATTGTCCCAATGGATTAAAAAAAAAAAAGAAGAATTCATGATATGGGATTGAGTAGCCTAGGATAGAATAACCTATCCTATGTATCAGATTTAAAGATCTTTTCTCATCCAGTGATATCCGTGTTGTGTTTCCATCATGTATCATATTGGTTTGGGACCATGTATTATTTGACAGATCCTCTGCAGATATCTTAAATGTTTGTAGAACTTGTATGCTGTTTATTCATTTTTGTAACAATACTTCTGTAGTGGTTATTTTGTATGTGTTGGTTGCTCACTTGTGTCTGACTCTTTGAGACCTAGTGGACTGTAGCCCACCAGGCTTTTATGTTCCTGGGATTTTCCAGGCAAGAACACTGGAGTGGGTTGCCATTCCCTTCTCCTGGGGATTGTCCCAGCTCAGGGATTGAACCCAGGTCTCCTGCATTACAGTCGGATGCTTTATAATCTGAGCCACCAGGGAAGCCCAGTTATTGTACAAATGGTACTATTTTAAGTTTTTTTTTTTTATAAATAATAATTTAGACTTTATAATCCTATGAGTTTGTTAGTTGCTCAGTTGTGACTTTCTCTTTGACTGTAGCCCTCCAGGTTCCTCTGTCCATGGACTTCTCCAGGCGAGAATACTGGAGTGGATTGCCATTCTCTTCTCCTGGGGATCTTCCTGATGCAGGGATCAAACCTGGGTCTGCTGCATTATAGGCAGATTCCTCACTGTCTGAATCACTACAGAAACCCTTATAATCCTATACAAAGTAGGAAATTGAGGCACAGAGAGGTTACAGAAATTGCAAAAGTTCAACTAGTTAGTGAGAAATAGAGTCCAGCATTTGAACACAAGCAGAGTTCCTCTCTCTTAACCCACAATACTATACTGTCTTGCTTTGTACATGGCAAAGGTGCAGGTGTTGATGATGGGATAAGAAGTCCTAGGCTACAACCTGTCCCCCAAATGTTAAGCAACCATCTAAAATTTAAGTAATGACTGAAACTTTGGGGCAGAAATTTGTATTTGGGAAGATGATGGGTTTACACAGAATGAGTCTGCATGTGCCCAGTAGGCCAGACGAAACTCATGAATCCTTCACCATCTCATGAAGCTTGCTCATACTCGTGTCCATTGAGTTGATGATGCCATCCAATCATCTCGTCCTCTGTTGTCCCCTGCTTCTCCTGCCTTCCATCTTTCCCAGCATTAGGGTCTTTTCTAAAGAGTGGGCTCTTCACAACAGGTGGCCAAATTATTGGAGCTTCAGCTTCAGTATCAGTCCTTCCAGTGAAATTTCAGGATTGATTTTCTTTATGATTGACTAGTTTTATCTCCTTTCAGTCAAAGGGGCTCTCGTGAGTCTTCTCCAACACCACAGTTAAAAGCATCATTTCTCTGGTGCTCAGCCTTCTTTATGGTCCAACACTCACATCCATACATGACTACTGGAGAAACCATAGCTTTGACTAGATTGTCCTTTGTCAGTAATCTAACATCTCTGCTTTTTAATATGCTGTCTAGGTTTGTCATAGCTTTTCTTCCAAGGATCAAGTGTCTTTTCACTTCATGGATGTAGTCATAATCTGCAGTGATTTTGGAGCCCAAGAAAATAGTCTGTCACTGTTTCCACTGTTTCCCCATACATTTGCCATGAAGTGATGAGACCAGATGCCATGATCTTAGTTTTTTGATTGTTGAGTTTTAAGCCAGCTTTTCACTCTCTTCTTTCACCTTCATCAAGAGGCTCTTTAGTTCTTCTTCACTTTCTACCGTAAGTGTGATGTCTATCTGCATATCTGAGGTTATTGATATTTCCCCTGGCAATCTTGATTCTAGCTTGTGCTTCATCCATCTTGGTATTTCTTTTGAGATATCCTTCATATAATTTAAATAGCAGAGTGGCAATATACAACCTTGACATACTCCTTTCCCAATATAGAACCAGTATTGTTCCATGTCCTTTACTAAGTATTGTGTCCTACCTGAATGCAGGTTTTACAAGAGGCAGATAAGGAAGTCTGGCATTTTCATCTGTTAAGAATTTTACACAGTTTATAATGATTCACACTAAGTTTTATTGTAGTCAATGAAGCAGAGGTAGATGTTTCTTTGTAATTCTCTTGCTTTTTCTGTGATCCAACAGATGTTGGCAATTTGATCTATTGCCTTTTCAATTTGCTCTTCTGCCTTGTCTAAATCCAGCTTGTACATCTGGAAGTTCCTTGTTCACATACTGGTGAAGCCTAGCTGGAGAATTTTGAGCATTACTTTACTAGCATGTGAAATGAGTGCAATTGTGTGGTAGTTTGAACATTCTTTGGCATTACCTTTTTTGAGATTGGAGTGAAAACTGAGCTTTACCAGTCCTGTGGCCACTGCTGAGTTTTCCAAATTTGCTGGCATATTGAGGGCAGCACTTTGACAGCATCATCTTTTAAGATTTCAAATAGATCTGCTGGAATTCCATCACCTCCACTAGCTTTGTTGTAGTGATGCTTCCTAAGGCCTACTTGACTTCACACTCCAAGATGTCTGGTTCTAGGTGAGTGATCATTCCATCGTGGTTATCTGGGTCATTATGATCTTTTTAATATAATTCTTCTGTGTATTATTGCCACTTTTCAGAGCTACCCCAAGGGCATGAGGTGTTAGATTTTTACCTAGATGCTGGTGTATCTTAAATTCTGTTTGGTTTCAGTGATGACTATTATGGTCACATGCAAGCTGGTGCTGGGTGAATATGTCCCAGAGTCCCCAGAAAAGGGTAATATTTGTCTTAACCATCATGGATAGAGGTGAAGGCAGTGATTTAAGTCTCATATGTTGCCAGCTGAACAGAATGGAGGTGGTGAGAATTAGGTCAATCATATATTCTTCTCTCTCTAAATGTGTGTGTCAGTAAGGAAAGTGATTGGAGTCCATTGGGTCAGTCCTTTATGACAAAATTTGTGGTGCTAATCAGGATACCTGCAATTAATGCCAGAGTCATTTAAATTTCAAGTGGAGCTACCTGTTTGAGGCTTTCATACAATCTAGTGGTAATTTCTGACACTAGTGGGAATTTCTCACCACAGTGGAAATATGTGCATCCGGGTCTCCCTGTTGTGAGAGCATGTAGAGTAAGGTGGATGTATAGCAAGTTATTGATAAAGGAGACTCCTTGGAAATACAAATAAGAACCGGCACAGGGGTTAACGAGGCCCTGATGGGTCAAAGATCTGTTTGTTAGTGCTATAGGATAATATAATATTCTCCTAGCTGGGTTTGGGTATTGTCAAAGCATAATTTTCAGGACAGACTACAACTGTGCTTCATGTTCTATGAGGCCTTGGTGGCTGCTATGGATATACTGATTTACTGAGTTTACTTTAGGAAACCATTATGGAGACATATATCAGCACTAAGAAGCAGAGAACAAAGAGCAGATAATTACCAGAAAATAATGGTTATCACTGCATAGTCTTAATATTTTAGGGCATTTTATCTTTTTAGCAAAGCCTTGTTTTGTTCAGAAGCATTAGGAAGCCTCACACAGAGTGGAGGAATGCCAAAAGCTAGCACAAGCAAGCATACTGCCATTTCATGAGTCTTATGTACATATGGTGTTCATGTATATGCTCCAGGATTTTAAACATGAGATGATTCAGAAAATTGTCTGCCATTAATTGCTCTTTAAGATCCTCAACCAGGTAAGGGGTCCCCAGAGGTGATCTATAGGGGTAGAGCTTAGCATCAGTGGGCAGAGATCCTAGATGGTGATCATGCTGAGGCCTCTAGAGTCAGAAACAACTGAAGGCCCAATCTTCAGTCTTCAGTGGAGATTTAGTCAGCCAATTCCTCTAAGGCAGCAAGGACAAGATTCAGACATAGTCATTATGATGTAACACATTCCCCAACTCTCACTAAATAGTTATCAAAGATCATTATCCTAGAGCATTTGGACTTGGCCATAAGACATGCTGGAAGTTGAAGTAGGTTTGGAGCAAAAGGGAGGATGCTAGGATTTGGATAAAAACATGCACCTGCCTGAAGGGCTAATTCTCAAAGAAGAGGACACAAATTTCCAAGCAGAGAGCTTGGAAGTGCATACCACCTAGTTTGTCAATAGCCAAAAGATTAAATAGTAATAAAATAAATAACCATAGGAAACGGTGGCAGAGCTGTGTTTCCATGAACATTGATTTATTTTAAGCTTGACTCTGGTCTTTAGGTAGAACAGAATTAAGCTTTTAATAGGAAAAGTTGGTGAATATGGAAATACAACTGGGACTTCAACCAAAAGTCTTACACCCACAGGGAACTAGCATACAGACCACTGAGAGTGAGGGTGAAAGATGGGCCCAACTGTAGGCACAAAGACTTGGTCCAACAAACTCAACCCAGGTATCTATCACCCACTGGTGAAGATGGAGTTTTCCAAGGCATTACCAGGGTGGTTTCCATTGGGTCAGACTGGGCAGATATTGCCTGCAGTCTTCAGTACTCTTGGAAAATTAGTCCCAGCTGCAGAAAGTGTATGGAAGTTGTTTTCATCATTGCTGGATCAGGTTTGGTGATGGGTTACCAAATGAACAAGATCTGGTTGTTGAAATTCTCAGAAGCGTGAATTTATGACAGTCTATAAAGTGGTATCACAGTTCCCCATCTGTAGTTTAAACATTAATGCAGGATATAAATCAGTAAGGCTGAAGGTGAGAGGGCTATGTTTGCAATGTGCCTTACCTGGAGTCCTCTTACTGATGTATTCAGTTATTTATCTTTCCTGGGGATTGAGAATGTTTGGCAAGCTAATCTACTGTGAACTGACCAGCATGACTGCAGGAGAGGCATGCCTTAATTTTTTGCTGGCGGGCTCTTTTGGCAGGAGTGTGAGATGGCTGGCTTCCTCGCAGCTGTATAGGGTCTTTCTTGGCTGCTGGCCCTGTGGGGTTGGAGAAGGCTTGGAGATGGATCTGGGGAGCCAACCCTGGAATCTGGACCTCTGACTGTAGGAGCTCTGGCTGGTCACTACGTTTCTTGTTCAGCTGAACACATTGAGTTATAATAAGGTCTGGGAGAGTGTCCATCAGATCTGGGCCATTCCATTCATCCTGAATGGAGTCAGCTAGTTATTATTGGAAATGATTACTCTGATTGGATTCATTGTATCTCAGATTCTGAGCAAGGAGCTAGCTAGAAAGTAGTGGCATCCTGCTAAGATAAGTTGTCCTCCTTGTTAACCTTGATATTAACCAGGGGGTTCATTTCTTGTTTTTAGGGCTCAGCAAATGACTGCTGGAATTCAAGAAGAAAGTTCTCATACTGTTTCAACAGAGCACTCAGGTAAGTGGTGATTCTGCATAATTCTCTATTGTATCTTCTGGAATCAAGTGAAACTAGGTAGAATTGAGCACCAGTATGGGATAGCAGTGGGCAAGCAGTGGTTTTGCTCTGTCATCAGAAGGCCAGAGTCATGAACATGTATCCAAAGCTGTTAGCTGTGAGATCACAAAGATATGCTGAGAGCTGAGAAATGTTAAGATTGTTGTCCACCACTCAGTGTTGCCTCTTGTTCACAAAGAATGCCAATATTCTGCACATTCAGAATAGATAAATTACCTTAGGACACAAAGATGATTTGGAGTTAAGAAGATAAATACAAAAATTTTAGTAGATTGTCTTCCCCACTCCCCTATGTAATATAGGGACATTTTGCCCTTAGACTAACCTTTGGTTCTAAAGTGTCTTTAGCCTATTATACAGAGTGAAGTAAGCCAGAAAGAAAAATACCAATATAGTATACTAATGCATATATATGAAATTTAGAAAGATGGTAACAATAACCTGTATGCGAGACAGCAAAAGAAACACAGATGTATAGAACAGTCTTTTGGACTCTGTGGGAGAGGGCGAGGGTGGAATGATTTGGGAGAATGGCATTGAAACGTATAATATCATATATGAAATGAATCGCCAGTCCAGGTTTGATGCATGATACTGGATGCTTGGGGCTGGTGCATTGAGATGACCCCAGAGGGATGGTATGGGGAGGGAGGAGGGAGGGGGGTTCAGGATGGGGAACATGTGTATACCTGTGGCGGATTCATGCTGATGTATGGCAAAACCAATACAATATTGTAAAATAATTAACCTCCAATTAAAATAAATAAATTTATATTAAAAAAGAGAGAATCAAACAGTTTTACAATCCAAAATG
>SJYX01022811.1:150140-167264 GCA_006410675.1 Oreotragus oreotragus | reverse complement strand
TACTACAAGGATAGAAGCTGGTTTCAGATGTGAAAAACCCCAACTTAGATCAGGTAGAGAGAGACTTCTGCTCTGCTAGGCAGGCCTACGCCCATGCACAGCAGGAAGAAGTTACAGAAGAAAGAGACCTCTGCCCCAATTCCCAAGAAGTATCTTGAGTATGAAGTCTCTCAGGGGGCCTATGTGCTGCGTTAGGGGAAGAACGTTGTTATTATGTGAATCACTCGGGGGGAGTCAGGGAGTCCCTGGCCAAGATAAGAGAAGGGCTGAGCCAGAGAAAAAGAGAAAGAGAAATGTCTCAAAATTGGTTTAAATCCTGGTTCAACTTATCCCTCTGGTTCACAACTCTCATATCTTCCTTGGTAGGGCCCCTGATTATCTTGTTACTGCTACTCACCCTCGGTCCATGCTTACTAAACTAATTGGTGGCCTTCATTAAAAGCCGTATCAACACGGTGCAGCTCATGGTGTGCAGATCCCAATATATGGCCTTGCCAACGGTCCCCTTAGTGGGAGACAATATAGAGCTGACCCCAGACCCATGATTGGGTCTGTCCTGGATCCTAGAGAAGTGGGGAATGAAGGACCTAAGCTACTCCATTTTGTTAACAGAAAAACTCCATTTTGTAAGGTTCTGGGAAAAGAGCCTTTGGAAATCCCCTGATCTCACCCCACCACCTTTGAACCAATCAAATCCCTTGGCCAGCCTGGGAAATGGGAACCAATCAGAACCCAACACCTAACCCTTCCACAGAAGGTAACCAATTAGACGTCTCCCAACCCCGTTTTTCAAATTTCTCGCGCGAGAATACCCTATATAAGCAATGTAACCCAGAGCTTAGGGCTCTTCCCTATAGCTGCTGTGTCAGTATAGGTGGGAGCCCCAGCTCGAGCTTGATAATAAAAACTCTCTTGCTTTTGCATCGGATATCGGCTCCCTGGTGGTCATTGGGAGATTTCACGACTTGGGCATAACACCATCAGTCCTTCCAATGAATATTCAGGGCTGGTTTCCTTTAGAACTGACTTGTTTGACCTCCTTGCTGTCCAAGGGACTCTGAAGCATCTTCTCTACCACCACAATCGAAAGCATCTGAATTGGTGCTCCACCTTCTTTCTGGTCCAGCTCTCACATCTGTACATGACTACTTGGAAAACCGTAGTTTTGACTAGACAGATCTTTGTTGGCAAAACGATGTCTCTGCTTTTTAATACGCTGTCTAGGTGTGTCATAGCTTTCCTTCCAAGGATTTATCCTTGATAAATATATTGCAGGGATGGGACAAGACCTACAGTACGCATTAAGATGAGAAAGAGGCCAGTCCCTTTCCTGTTTACTATTTGTGCCATCGCAGAATACAACTCTATTTGTTTTTCAGTTGAAAGGTCAAGACAGAGCCCTCATCTATGAATGAATGGGTGGCTGTTTCCTTTTTCTGGTATTAGGCTACTCTGAGACTTCCTCTAAAGGTTTATGACCTCGCTGGAGTGAGTAACTAGTGGGGTTAAACTTCCTTTTGAAAGAGATAAACCTTCCCTGAGTCATTCAAAGGCTCCTTGTTGTTCAGATTCCTTTGTGAGTGTCAGGTAAACCGGCTGGACCTGTGGCCTCCCTCCTATCACCTCATCTGCCTGTTAATCTTACTTGTTCATTTCTCTCTGCCAGTGAGAATAGGAACAGGTCAAGCTGTGTGTGCAGTGTATGCAAAATGGTGTTGCTGTTTTTGTCCAAGGAGGAGTCCTGTAGCTTCTGGCTTCTTGAATGAGAAGAAAAGGCCTATTAAGAAGGTTTGTGCTGGGTAATGATTATGTGCCTCTATCTCTTCTAATTCCTGCTTTAAAAAGGAAGTGACTCATATGGTAGATAAACTGGACTTGAAAGACTGTCTGGCTTATGCAAAGCCTTTATTTACATACTAGTCTCTTTCATTCACAAGGAAATAGGAACTCAAGGACTTTGGGAGTTTCTCCCTTTTCTGTTTTTCCGATAGGCAGTGGTCTAAGTAATCGCTGGAAGGTTTTTGGTTTTTTGTTTTTTATCCCACCATTAACATGCCCCCCACCCCATCTTTCCTTTCTCTGTTGGAAACAAGATTTGCATGAATGTAAGAGCAGAGACTGGGCTTCCCAGGTAGCTCAGTGGGTGAAGAATCTGCCAGCGATGCAGGAGATGTAAGTTCAATCCCTGGGTCAGAAAGATCCCCTGGCATAGCAACCCTCTCCAGTATTCTTGCCTGGAGACTCCCCATGGACAGAGGAGCCTTCGGCCTACAGTCCACAGGGTCGCAAAGAGCTGGACACGACTGAGACAACTGAGCACACACACAAGAGAAGAGACAAGAGAGAAACTGTGAAAGTCTCTTCTATCTTACCTTCCTAACTCCTCAGAGTCTCAGATCCTTCATCACTAGTAGTGCAAATCTGTCTAGATGGGACTTCCTTTACTCCCTCCTTGGTTCCTGTTGGATTTCCCTGGTGGCTCAGATGGTAAAGCATCTGCCTACCATGCAGGAGATCTGGGTTTGATTCCTGGTCGGGAAGATCTCCTGGAAAAGGAAATAGCAACCCGCTCCAGTACTCTTGCCTGGAAAATCCCATGGATGGAGGAGCCTGGTGGGCTGCAGTCCATGGGGTCGCAAAGAGTCGGACACGACTGAGCCACTCACTTTGGTTCTTGTCTGGGTTGAGTAAAGCAGTTTAGAGTACGGGTCAGAAGCATGCATTTTAGTGTCAGCTAGACCTGGCCTGGTTTTGAAACCGTGTAACTGAGATTGGGACTTGGACCTTTCATATTTTAACAGATCACACACCTGGTTTCAGGACTTACTGAAGCTTAGGTTCTTGATGTCTCATTGCAGAAAGGACTCAGTGAGAAGCTAAGTAATAGGTAAGAAGTAGATTTATTTAGAGAGAAACATACTCAGCTTCTCAAGTGGCACAGTGGTAAAGGATCCACCTGCCAATGCAGGAGGCACAAGAGACACAGTTTTGATCCCTGGGTCAGGAAGATCCCCTGGGGTGGGAAATGGCAACCTGCTCCACTATTCTTGCCGGGAAAATCCCATGGACAGAAGAAGCCAGTGGGGTTCAGTCCACAGGGTTGCAAAGGCACAACTGAGCAGCTGAGCACACACACGTACTTCACAGACAGAATGTGGGCCGTCTCAGAAGGTGAGAGGGGCACCAGGCTCTGGGGCTGTCAGTTTTTATAGCAGTGGGTCATTTCACAGGCTAATGCGTGGGAATATTATTTCAGCTATTTTGGAGAAGGGGCAGGGATTCCCAGAAGCTGGGCCACCGCCCACTTTTTGGCCTTTGATGGTTGGCCTCAGTGCTGGTGGGTGTGTCACTGAGATGCTGATATATTACGGTGAGCCTATAATGAGACTCAGAGCCACGAGAAGTTGAATCTTCTGTTGTCTTGGACGTAATTGGTTCTAACCAGTTTTCATCATATCCTATGGCTATGTCATTTCTCCCAAGGTTGTGCCCTGTCCCCTTCCTTCCTGTTTCAGTTCCATATTAGCTACCATTTTGGAAAAGTTATTTAATCTCTTAGCCCATTTCCTCACCTGTAGATGGGAATCCTAACAATACCTGGATCGCAGGATGACTATGATGGTGAAATGAGTTTATGTAAAGCACATGGCCTAGTATGTGGCCAGTGGTAAACTCATTCAGTGTTTGAGAGTATCATTAATAAGAGCTGTACTTGTGAGCAGACTTAGTCTTTAATTTTTTTTTCATTTTAAGTTTCTTTTTAAATGTCTTTTCTAAATCATTCTCTCAATTCAAACCACTATTTCATTTCTCAGTATTTGTTGAATAACTGAATGAATAATGACTGAGTGATACTGGTTTATGTGCCCAGTTTTAAGAGCCAACCATATTCTCAAAAGTTCGAATTTATTCCTGAGATTCTTAGATGGGCAGATCAGTGGCAGGGTGAGAAGTTTATTCTACTCAATTATGGAGTTAGAGGAGTTCCTAGAGGCCTGTTCCTTGCCCTGCCCACTGGCATCTGAACCGGAGATGACCTCAGGCTGCTGTGATCCAGATCAACTCCCACTTAAGCCTAGTCCCCAGCAAACAGCAACATGGCAGGGCACTAAGAAAACAGTCTTTTCTTATTTTCTCCTCTCTTAAAAAAATCTGTCCATACACTCATAGACAGTTATTAACTCAGTCACAGCTCATATATTAGCTCAGGGATAAATGACAAAAAAGGCGTGAACTCCTTTGAGGTTTTCTCCTAGGTTCCACATTTTATTCCTTTAATATTTCTTTTGGCCTATGAATCCTGCTTTGGTGCACATTCATTCATCTATTTTCTCCATCTCTTCTTCCCACTCCCGGCTCACCAGTGGTGAGTAGAAACTTGAAGGCTTTCAGTTAAAGAGTTAGTGATACCGTCCTTCCATTCATGTACTTAAAGACTACTTGGAAGCATCTTCCCTGGAACAGGCACTGTCTTCAATGTTTGGTATATGCTGATTTTTTTTTAAATAAAAGAGAGACATAGTCCTTGTCTTTACAGGACTTATAACTGAGCCTCATCTTTTAGTATCCATCCCACCTCATATTTTATAACCATCTTCACTCTATTTGACTTTCACCTCCATCCCACTTCAGCTGCCTTTTCACATAGGCACTTCACAGGCATTTACAATTACACTTGACCTTGTCATCACCCACGGCTGAAATCCTAAATTCCATAAACTGGCTTGCTAACCATAGGCTCCTAATACTTCCAGCTTTCTCACCTCCATTTTCCAGCCATGCATTTTCTTCAGGACCTCCAGTTTCTTTTTGTCCCTATTCTATCAGTCACTTCCATATTTTCACATCCTGCCTATCCAGCCTAGACAGGATGATGGTTCAATGCTTCAATTTTGCCATAGTCAATACCATTATATCCCTTGTGTCTTCTTTTGCTGTCATATCCTTCAAGATCCACTGCCCTGTACCAGTGCGTGTCTTCACTTTCACATCAAGCCTTCTGAAGTCTGCTAGGAGAAAAGACGCTCAGCTGTGTTACAACAGGTTGATTGTGCCAACTTCAGGCAGGCTTTGTTGTGGCCGTTCAGTCTGTAAGCTGTGTCCGACTCTTTGTGACCTCATGGACTGCAGCCACCAGGCTTCCCTGTCCTTCACTATCTTCCAGAGTTTGCTCAAATCGAGTCAAAGAGTCCATCGAGTCAGTGATGCCATCCGACCATCTTATCCTGTCACCCCTTTCTCCTGCTCTCAATTCTCCCCAGCATTAGGGTTTTTTTCCAACGAGTCATCTCTTTGCATCAGGTGGCCAAATATTGAAGATTCAACTTCAGCATCAGTCCTTCCAATGAATATTCACTGTTGATTTCCTTTGTGATTGACTGGTTTGATCTTCTTGTGGTCCAAGGGACTCTCAGGAATCTTCTCCAGCACCACAGTTCAAAAGCATCAATTCTGTGTCACTCAGTCTTCTTTATGGTCCAATGCTCACATCCATACATGACTACTGGAAAAAGTAGCTTTGATTATATGGATCTTTGTTGGCAAAGTGCTATCTCTGTTTTTTAATACACTGTCTAGTTTTGTCATAGCTTTTCTTTCAAGGAGCAAGTGTCTTTTAATTTTATGGCTGCAGTCACTGCCCACTACATACTAATCTTTCTGTAAGTATTTGATTATCCCTTTCTTTCATTTTCTCTGATTGTCTTATTTTTTTCTTCTGGTTTTGAAAAATATTTTTGGCTTAAAAACCTTTTTCCTGTGGGAAATCTTAAACATTTATAAAAGCATAGAGAATATTTTCCTAAACTCCCCTATATCTATTACTTAGCTCATGACCAGTCTTGTTTCACTGATGGCCTCTATCCTGCCGGAGAAGGCGCTGGAACCCCACTCCAGTACTCTTGCCTGGAAAATCCCATGGATGGAGGAGCCTGGTGGGCTTTAGTCTATGGGGTCGTGAAGAGTCAGATATGACTGAGTGACGTCACTTTCACTTTCATGCATTGGAGAAGGAAATGGCAACCCACTCCAGTGTTCTTTCCTGGAGAATCTCAGGGACTGGGGAGCCTGGTGGGCTTCCGTCTATGGGGTTGCACAGAGTCGGACACGACTGCAGTGACTTAGCAGCAGCATCCTGCCCCCAGATTATTTTAAGTCAAATCTCTGATGTCATAATATTTCATCTGTGAATATTATATGTACCCTAAAAATAAGGACACTTAAGAAAACTAAGCACAATAGCATTATCTCAGTAAAAAGTTAATAGTCATTCTCTAGTACCACTAAACATACAGGCAGTTTTCACATTTCCTTGTTGCCTTTTGATTTTTTGAAAAGTTTATCCAAGTAAGGTCAATATTTTGTGATTCACTTTCATGCATTGGAGAAGGAAATGGCAACCCACTCCAGTGTTCTTTCCTGGAGAATCTCAGGGACTGGGGAGCCTGGTGGGCTTCCGTCTATGGGGTTGCACAGAGTCGGACACGACTGCAGTGACTTAGCAGCAGCATCCTGCCCCCAGATTATTTTAAGTCAAATCTCTGATGTCATAATATTTCATCTGTGAATATTATATGTACCCTAAAAATAAGGACACTTAAGAAAACTAAGCACAATAGCATTATCTCAGTAAAAAGTTAATAGTCATTCTCTAGTACCACTAAACATACAGGCAGTTTTCACATTTCCTTGTTGCCTTTTGATTTTTTGAAAAGTTTATCCAAGTAAGGTCAATATTTTGTGATTGGTTGACATGTCTGGTAAGTTTCTTTTAAGGTACAGTTTCTTCCTCCTTTTCTCTCTTCTCCTTGTAACACATATAGTTTTTGTTTGAAGAAACCAGGTCCTATGACTACTTTTGAAGCCATTGCCATGTTACTGTGACTGCCTTTCTTATTCCTGACAGCTGATTGGGATTTACAAAAAGCCTTTCACTTAGTTCCCTGAACTACCCGTCGTCCTCCTGGTGTTTGCACCCCGCCCCCCTCCCCTGCTAGTCCTGAGGCGAGTGTCCCTTCGCCCTCCTGTCTAAGGCTGACTCTCCCATCTGCACCCCGCTCCCTCTCCACCCGCCTCTTAAGGAATGGTCTCCATTTTTCATCTTCCTTCTCCTGGATCTTTAACCTCTCCCTGACTCTTTTGCCCTCAGGATATAAACATTGAAGGGGTCTCTGAACTATACAAAGAAACCAACCAGCCAAATAATACATACACACTGCACCACCCCCGCCCAGCACCCCCCCGCCAAATTTTTTTTCTCTCTCAATCTTGTGTCTTATTTGGATTTTGGTCCCCTCTCACATTCCTTTTAAAACCAAGCTTCTAAAAAATTCTCTGCATTCATTTTTTCCACACTTTCGACTTCCATTTACTCCCNCCCCGCCCCCCACCCCCCCGCCAAATTTTTTTTCTCTCTCAATCTTGTGTCTTATTTGGATTTTGGTCCCCTCTCACATTCCTTTTAAAACCAAGCTTCTAAAAAATTCTCTGCATTCATTTTTTCCACACTTTCGACTTCCATTTACTCCCTAACCCATTGACCGGCATCAGTCTCTCTCACTCCTCAGAAATAGTGCTTTCCTTTTCAAGGGCACCAAAACCTTCTTCTGGCTAAACAGAACGACCGTGGTCTGTCTTTCTGATATCGCTGCAGCATTTTACAGCATTGGGCACGCCTTGATTCTTTAAACATCCTTCAGCTCCCGTGGTTGGTTTCTCTTGGTTTTCCTCCTACCTCTCTGATTGCAACTTCCAAATTTCTCTGAAGATTTATCTGCCCTCAAATTCAAGTCTTTCATGAGTTCCATGTACTTTCCCCAGATGATCTCATTTATTCCCGTGAATTCAATTATCACCTTTTCCAGGATTCCCAAAGAGTCTCTGGCTCTTTGGGGAGACTCCCAAAGAGTCTTTGAAATCTCTTTCTTGGGATCTGGTTCTGTGTGACCGACCCCTACTGGACTGACACTTCCAAGTCCTGTAGACAGTTCAGACTCAGTTAATCCATCCATCACCTTCACATTTAGCTCCCTCTACTTTCTTCCATGTCTGTCTTTGTGAGCGTAACTCACCTGGTTACTCAGGTCAGACATTTGGCAGCTGATGCCTTCCTCTCCCTCCCTGTTCTCTTTCCTCCCATCTCTAGATCATCATCGATGGACATTGATCAGACTGTTAATTACCCACGTTTCATGTCCTGGTCTCTGGAGCTCCTCCCGTTTTGCACAGATGACTGCAGTAGCCATGGGTGGCTGCCTCCTGGCTGGGACCCTCCGGTCCCCTTTGCGCACTGCTGCTGAGCGGCATCGGAAACCCTTCCCTGACTCTCCATTCCTCCAGAAGAAGAAGGCAGCTTAGTCACACTGCTCCGTGTGTAGGCTTCGTCACACACACTTGGCGTATAAAGTCCTGTATGGCTGGAGCTTCTCACCTCAAGGCCCGTGTCTCTGCTGCCTCTTCCCATTTTACCCACCCTCCTGCTCTTTGCTTAACGTAACCTTTGTGCCTCAGGTCAGGGGTCGTCTCTTTTCGGAAGTCTTCCCTGACCTGTGGCCTGGGTTAGGGCTCTTATCTGTCTGCCTTGAGAAATCCTTCCTGACAGGCTCCCACGGCCACCTGTCCTCCTTTACCTACCGATCTGGTTGGTGCTCACACACACGTAGTTCCCTAAGTCACGCACCAGCCTGGCTAGAAAGAGGCTCCGCCTCATTGTGCCTGGTGAAGATTTGCCTCTTTGCAGCTTTAAGAAGGGAAGGTTTTAGCAATTCAGAAACTGTTTGCCAAGGACCTGCCACAGGCAGGGCTCCGTGTTAGACATCTTCAGGATGTAAAGATCGAAACCCGCTTTCAGGTTCCTTGGTGAGGTGGAGGAGATAAAAGATCCACTTAAATAAACTGAATACCATCAATAAAGAACAGCTACCCAAGCTGGGAGACTTCAGAAGAGGATGTGATAAAGGGCCCCTTCGAAGGTCACCAAGGGGGGGGAGGTCAAGCGAAGCCTGGTAGCAGGGACTGATGTTTGAGCTGAGCCTTGAAAATGGATGGGTCAGGAACAAGGAACGGCAGAGAGGCCTGTGAAGGAAAAGGCAGAGATTAATTTGAATTTTAAACGGTGGGCAGTTTGCTAAATTTCTGTCAGAGAGTGAGCAGGCCCTTGCATGCTTTCTTAAAAAAATTGCAGAAACCATATAGTACCCAATCATGGATCTTCTACAGTTTGAAAAATATTTATATAGCATAGACAGATACATTGTCCTGTACCATCACGCTACTTTTTTGTTTTAATATTTACTTGGCTTCACTGGGTCTTAGCTGTGGCATGTGGGATCTTTAGTTGTGGCATGCAAAGTCTTAATTGCTGCATGTGGGATCTAGCTCCCTGACTAGGGATTAGACCTGGGCCCCCTGCCTTGGGAGCAGAGTCTTAGCCACAGAACCATCAGGGAAGTCCCTCATGATGCCCTTTTGGCTGTTGCCTTTTTCCGAAAGCTCAGAAAGACACAAAATTGGTAACACTGATTTATTTATACAATAAACAGTTACTGATCTTTGCGAAAGGCTGGGGATAGCAGCATCTGCAAAGGTAAGTAAGACAAAACCACTGCTTCCGAGAAACCATGGTGATGTTGTGCGTGTGGAAAGAGACAGAATTATCAAGTGGCTCGAAAACAATAGGGTAGCAATTATTGTGACACAAGTATGAACAAGTTGCTATAGGAACTGAACCCTTCACTCTGGCTTGGGGGAAGGAAAAATCATTAAAAAAGATATGAAATCTGTGAGGCAGGCAGGGCTGGAAAAGTGTCCCAGAAAGCACTACAATAAGTGAGAAGGGAATGTGAGGTGAGAAAAGGGGACCAGGATGGGTGACTTTTTGTACTTTTGTAGGTTTGTAAAGGGTTTCAGCAATATTTCTTTCCTAGTCTGTTTATAGAAGAAGAGGAGAAATAGATTAAGTAGGTGAAAAAATAGCTCAAGGCAGAGGAGAAAGGAGAGGGCCTGGGTCCACAGCTCTGAATCTGTAGTTCGAGTGCTGGGCAAATGAGGAAAGTTACTTGGCACCTCTGAGCATCTGTCAGTGTGGGCACTGGCCTGGGGATCTTTTCCAGCTTGAATGATCTTGTTTTCTGTAATTATCCTTGATAAAACTGGACATATGTATGCTGATGGGCAGGGTCTTTGACTCACTATTTGCTGTGAAACAATGAAAACTGTTTTCAGATCTTTTTTTTTTCCTTCCCATGACTGAACAGTGAAGAATCTTTAATCCACCAGTAGTGGCTGTTTCTCAGCTGTTTTCCTTGGAGGGAGCATTGATTTTTTTTTTTTAACATTCTGACACCTTTCCTCACCACAATATCAGTACTGCTCCTGAACTACATAATACGGTGATAAGAGCTGAAATTACTCATTGACATTATCATGGGGCTATTTTAGAAAACATTATCTCATGTTCATTTCCTAGAATATCATCAAGTCTCTACAATGTCCATTCCTTAAGAGAGCATGGTGTTTTTGTTACAACTGTGGTCTGTGAATTGTGTCAGTAATGTAACTTCCTTTTCTGATACTGTGGCCCAAAGTATAGCTTTGAACAAACTCTTTGCCCTAGGAGAATCTGATAGAGTTTGCTAAATTTGAAGTTAGCTATTTCTAATAATTTATCTTCACTCTTTATGTAGGTTATCTACATTGTAGATTACTTAAGGCATATTTCAAATCATCAGACACTGCTCTTGTCTGACTGAATTCATATTCATGAGATGAGGTGAAATGAGCATTCATTAGTATTTTTATGAAAGGATGCTTTTAGAGACTTCTAATGAGCTCCAGTTTTCTTTGCCTTTTTGGATTTATCGATCAATTCATACATTCACTTATCCAAAACATTTAATTCATTTAAACCACTTATACACAAAGCTAGTTTTAGGCAGCATCCCTAAATAAGGTTAAAGCAATATTCATTAAGGGAGAAGAGAGTGAGCAGTGTTTTGTGATAGCTAAAGGCAGAAGCACACACGATAGGATAATGTGGAACTTCAGGGAAGTCCAGGGGCTTGGCGGCTTAGATTTCATGCTCAGAACTTGTTTCAGTAACAGTCCTGATGCTACTGCGTGAGTCACGAGCGTTAGAATAGACCATACCATCCGCCAGGTGCCATGAAAAAGAGTTTGTTAAAATGAAAAAGCAGGATGGCTGTATTATATACATTAGCATGACTCCCAGGACAGAATCTTTTAGGCCTGCTAATTACTTTTGGAATGAATTAATGCATGTGAGAAGATACAGGTGAGAATGTTGCTAGGCCGTTGTTACCCAATGAGTACAATTGCTTTCAAAGTAGATGGAGAGTGAGACCAGCTAGCTAATGCATTTACACGAAGGGTCACATGGGGCTGCTACACAGAAACTCCAACGATATGCAACCCTGCCACTCCTGACCTTTTCAATTATAGCGTTTCTTCCTGCATTTCTGTGGAATAACACCTTGTATATAGCAATCAAGATTTTGCTTAATATAACACATTTTTTTCCTTTTAAAAGTATCTTTGTGTGTAAAGCAGTGCTTTTAACATTTATGCACGGGTGGTGCCTTGGAAGCTGCATTTCTCTGCTGCTCTTCAGATCATGCTTTTCAATAGAGGAACAATACAAGGAGGGTGTGTGCCTGTATGGTGTCACTTCAGTCAAGTCCTACTCTTTGCAACTCCATGGACTGTAGCCCGCAGGCTCCTCTGTCCATGGGATTTCCCAGGCAGGAATACTGGTGTGGCTTGCTATTTCCTCCTCCAGGGGATCTGCCAATCCAGGGACTGAAACTGCATCTCTTGCATCTCCTGCATTGGCAGGTGGATTCTTTTCTACTGTGCCACCTGGGAAACCGTAATAAGATGACTGGTAAAATAAGCAAAAGGTAGTGGTTTGAATTTCACAAGAACTTGACAACCTCCTGGTCTTTCATCAGCCTTTCAGAACAGCTCCTTTTCCCTCGAACAATGATACCAGTGCTGGGGGATGGGTGGGGCATTTACTCAGTGTGTCAACTCTATGGGAGGGACCATGGTGGAAAGTCAACTGGAAGCTGACAATGCTGGTCACAGAAAAGATGACTTGGAAAAGAAGTGAAAATGGACAGATAAGGACAGTTGACTCAGGGTCAACTGGGAAGGAGATTGGTGGATGATGAGCTGAAAAGTGTAGCCACTCTGAGACTGAGGTCCAGGATAAGCAAATAACAGCATGTATTCTTTGGCCAAAGCCAGGGTGAATGAAGCTGAGCGCTGAAGAACTGATGCTTTTCAACTGTGGTGCTGGAGAAGACTCTAGAGAGTCCCTTGGCCTGCAACGAGACCCAACCAGTCCATGCTAAAGATCAGTCCTGGGTGTTCATTGGAAGGACTGATGCTGAAGCTGAGACTCCAATACTTTGGCCACCTAATGTGAAGAGCTGATTCATTTGAAAAGATGCTGATGTTGGGAAAGATTGGAGGCAGGAGGAGAAGGGGACGACAGAGGATGTGATGGTTGGATGGCATCACCAACTTGATGGACATGAGTTTCGGTGAACTCCGGGCATTGGTGATGGACAGGGAGGCCTGACATGCTGCGGTCCATGGGGTCGCAGAGAGTCAGACACGACAGAGCGACTGAACTGAACTGAAGCTATTCCATTTACTGTGTGTGCATTCATGGAGTCTAATGTGTGTGTGTTAGGGGCTGGAGACTGAGGCAGACTGGAGAAAGGAAAGTTTCCATCTAATCAAGCCAGCTGCTCATCCTTAGTTCCAACAGACTGTTGCATGTCAACCTAATGTCAGTTTTCCAAAGAAACAGGCAATCTGATATCTTAGAATAATCAAAGGTAGCATTAAAACCATTATGTGAATCAAATTGAGAATGTCTATGGGCTAATAGGATGCTCTGGTCATCAGCTGGTCACCCCTCTTCCAAGCGGATTTCAGAATTACATGCTGCCTGTTGAGACTTGTGCTACTTATGAACTGGGTAACCTGGGTACCTGCACCTGAATAATGATTCTGAGAAGATTCAGCCCACTGGGTTGTTTAATTCAAAGAGTGTATGGCATCATTTAGTGGGAGATATGTTACTTCCTAGCTCTGACAGTCCCCACACCAATGATCTTCACTATTAATAGTCTCTACTCATGCGAACACCTTGGGGTCATGTCCAATATTAGGATTATCAGAGGTCTCAAATGAGCCTAAAGGTCTAAAAGGAGGGCTTCCCTGGTGGCTCCGGGGTAAAGAATCTGCCTGCCAAACAGGAGACTTTGGTTTGATCCCTGGGTCGGGAAGATCCCCTGGAGAAGGAAATGGCAGCCCACACCAGTATTTTTGCTTGGAGAATCCCATGGACAGAGGAACCTGGCGGGCTCCAGTCCATGGACATCTTACGGAGGCTTTATGATCAAGAGTGATTGAGTGTGTGAGTGTGTGTGTGTGTGTGTGTGTGTGTGTGTGTGTGTGTGTGTGGTGTGGGGCAGTTGAGAGGGAGAGGAGCTGGGGGGAAGAACCCCAGAAAGTAACCGTGGACTCCTAGGGCCATTCTCACTGTTAACAGTGGTTCCAGTGGCTGCAGGGAGTTTCCTCCTCTGATTGTGAGCTTCCAGGGTTTCAGAAGAAGCACGAACCTTCCTTCCTCGCTGGTACCTTAAGGACTGAGCGGTTGAGTTAGGAAGAAGCAAACAGATTAGTCAAACATCCTAAGCATTAAATATTGATTTTTTATTTTGATTAGCAGCGTTATATGTGCATTTCATCTGTTGGAAAAAATAAATGCAGTGATGTGTCAATTGATGCTTTTGAACTGTGGTGTTGGAGAAAACTCTTGAGAGTCCCTTGGACTGCAAGGAGATCCAACCAGTCCATCCTAAAGGAGATCAGTCCTGGGTGTTCATTGGAAGGATTGATGTTGAAGCTGAAACTCCAATACTTTGGCCACCTCATGCGAAGAGCTGACTGATTTGAAAAGACCCTGCTGCTGGGAAAGATAGAAGGCAGGAGGAGAAGGGGACAACAGAGGATGAGATGGTTGTTTGGCATCACCAACACAATGGACATGGGTTTGGGTGGACTCCGGGAGTTGGTGATGGACAGGGAGGCCTGGCGTGCTGCAGTTCACGGGGTCTCAAAGAGTCGGACATGACTGAGCAACTGAACTGAACTGAACTGAACTGAACTGTGTCAATGTAGGTTCATCAGTTGTGACTAACACACCCTCTTGTGTAAGGATGCTAATAATGGGGAAGGCTGTATGTGTGGGTTAGTGGGTACACAGGAAAAGCTGTGTACTCTCTGTTGAAATTTCCTGTGAACCTAAAACTGCTCTAAAAGACAAAGTCTGTTAAAAAAAATAAGCAAACCTTCTTCCAGTTCCCTTTCAACTCCTAGTGTTCTATTTATGGTGAAAAAACTTTGAGACCCTATTCTGGAAGGAGTATGCTGACTTATTCCTTTCTTCTTTTTTTCTCCACTCTTCCCTTTACCTCCCACCTGTTTATAGAGCTGCTGACTCTGAAATCCGTTACCCTCTCTCTGAGGTTCACTTATGCTCAAAGGAGTTGCTGATAGGTAACCCATGTATAATACATTTTATTGGCTGAGTAAAGGAAGGAATGACCCTGACTTGGAAGTCATGAGCTTTGGTGTGACATTAGCCGCTGTTCCAAACTCAAGGAACATTTGCCATGTGTTAGAACTCTGTCAATTTGGAGATTTTTTTAACCCACACTTATTTGTTGGGAGTTAAAATGATTCCTATTTTCAGAACAGGATGTTATAAGTGGAAAATAACTTTAGACATCAGCTAATCAACCACTGGCATCTTTTAGATGACATTGCATGTGGCTGCGCTCCTGTGTGTTTGAAGAAAGAGAGGTTAAGAGAAATTTACTGATGTGTTCAGTTACAAAGGGCTTCCTAGGTGGCTCAGTGGTAAAGAATCCGCCTGCCAGTGCAGGAGACCTGGGTTAGATCCCCGGGTTGGGAAGATCCCCTGGAGAAGGAAATGGCAACCCACTCCAGTACTCTTGCCTGGAGAATCCCATGGACAGAGGAGCCTGGCAGGCTACATCCCATGGGGTCACAAAGGGTGGGACATGAGTGAGCACACATACATTACATCCCCTCAGTTACAAGGCTGGTAGAGGGCAAGGCTGATTATTCAAAGCCCAGTTCTGATTCTTAGTAGCGCATGTGTGACCTGGCTATTTTCAGAGGAGACCTAACCTAGGCAGATGCTCCGGGAGGTAACAAATGTCATATTGGGAACATGGATGTAGCTTGCACCTTTTCCTTATCATCCAGCTAGCTTCTACTACAAAGAATTTTTTCTTTCCAGGGAGGGCCACATGGCTTCATTTTGATCCGGAGCTAAAGTCTTTCCCCTTATGCTTTTGCGTGTTATTTTTGGCTGTGCTGGGTCTCTGCTGCTGTGCACACTTTTCTCTGGCTGTGGCGAGCAGGGGTTTCTCTAATTGTGGTGCACGGACTTCTCACTGCCGTGGCTTTTCTTGCTGCAGAACACGGGTTCTGGGGTGGATGGGCTCAGGAGCTGGGGCTCCCTGGCTCCAGAGCACAGACTCAGTAGTGGTGGCACGCGGGCTTAGTTGCTCTGCCACGTGTGGGATCTTCCCAGATCGGGGAAAACACCCATGTCTCCTGCACTGGCAGGCAGATTCTTTACCCCTGAGCCACTGGGGAGGCTCAGAGCTAAAGGTTCTAATGAGCTTCTAACATGTATGTATACACCTATGTTTGTGTATGTGTGTATGTATCAATCGATCCATCAATCAATATATGGCTTCCTTGGTGGATCACCACTAAAGGATTCAATTGCAATGCAGGAGACGCAGGAGATGTGGGTTTGATCCCAGGGTGGCAAAGATCCCCTGGAGAAGGGCATGGCAACCTGCTGCAGTACTCTTGTCTGGGAAATCCCACGGACAGAGGAGCCTGGTGGTCTACAGTCCATGGGGTTGCAAACAGTCGGACACAACTGGAGTGACTGAGCACACACATGTATGTGTATTTCCCACTTAGCTTGCTGACGTCAAGGAATTCTGAATCTGATCTTCCCTAAATTCAGATTCCTGCTGATAGAGGAAAATTCAGTAAAGGGAGCCCTGCCGATAACCTATGGAACATTACGATTTATCTGCAATCAGAAGGGCTGTGAGCGCACACCTTCCTCTGAGACTCATCTCAAGTTGAGCACTTTTCTCATCGCTGGCTTGGACACCCTGCCTGCCTGGTGATGAGAGTGTGCTGGCATATAAGCTGACAACAGAAGCAGAGTGGGCAATCAGTTGAAGTGAGATCTTCAAGAGCATCAAGATGTCATTAAGAGAAGACTGGAAGGCCTTTGGAATTAAATGGAGAGAGGTTGAGTTCACTTTATGTTTATTTCTCTAGAAGATGTTTGTAGTCTTTGCTTGCCGTCCGTGCTAAATTATTGTTTTCCTGCCTGCCTCCTGGCCCTCCCCACCCCTTCCCCGACCACTGTAGAGTGGTTTTGGAAAAGACTAACGTTAGCTGTAGGTGCTTTTGGAGATTTGGATTGATTGAAGAAAAGAGGCAGAAACTGGGCCAATGAGGTGGGTGATCCATAAACTGATTTAATAAATAGGAAATCCGTAGGGCCTATTTTAGACAAAAGGGTAATAGCTGAGTAGGCCTCACACCTTTTACTGATGACTCTTTATCACTTCTGGAAAAGCACTGAGGATGCACTTAACACTCTAAATTGCATTGAACGTGAAAGTCGCTCAGTCGTGTCCGAGTCTGTGACTCCATAGACTATACAGACCATGGAATTCTCTAGGCCGAAACACTGGAGTGGGCAGCCTTTCCCTTCTCCAGGGGATCTTCCCAACCCTGGGATCGAACCTAGGTCTCCTGCGTTGCAGGCAGATTCTTCACCAGCTGAGCCACAAGTCACATTAGGTTCACTTTATTTTTTTGCCTTTTAAGAAAGCAGCCACACTCAAATAAAAAATTTAAAAAGCCTCTGTCTGATTTGACCAACACCACCACCCCTCCCCGCCAAAAAAAAAAACAGAAAGAAAGAAAAAGAACTAGCTAAGACTCCAGATATATTTGTTT
>SJYX01022811.1:115626-144600 GCA_006410675.1 Oreotragus oreotragus | reverse complement strand
AACAGATAACACAGATAAGCAAGTAGTTTAAATAAGTAAGTAGTTTAAATATCTATTTGTTATTGTGCAGTCGCTAAGTTGTGTCCGACTCTTTGCAACTCTCTGGACTGCAGCACACCAGCTTTCCTGTCCGTCACTATCTCCTGGAGTTTGCTCACACTCATTCATGTCCATTGGGCTTCCCTGGAGACTCAGAAAGTAAAGAATCTGCTTGCAATGTGGGAGACCTGGCTCAGTCCCTGGGTTGGGAAGATCCCCCAGAGAAGGAAATGGTAAGCCACTCCAGTATTCTTGCCTGGAGAATCCCATGGACGGAGGAGCCTGGCGCGCTGCAGTTCATGGGGTTGCTCGGAGTCGGACACGACTGAGCATCTTCACTTTCACTTTTCACTTTCATGCACTGGAGAAGGAAATGGCAACCCACTCCAGTGTTCTTGCCTGGAGAATCCCAGGGACGGAGGAGCCTGGCGGGCTGCAGTCCATGTGGTCCCAAAGAGTTGGAAGCGACTGAGTGACTAACGCCTACTGAACAGAGTCCTGGAACAGACTCTGTTTCATCTGGATCAGGACATTCAGTTGTGTTGGATTCATGTGTTTGCAGGCAGAACAGAATTTAAAAGTGTAAGAGTGAAGCTCCTGGTGACATCCTCTGTTCCTTTCCCAGCCAATTGAACAAACTCTTTGCAGTCACAATGGGCGACCCCCCGACGTGCTTATCTGGTGAGCAGGTTATCTGCATGGGGTCTCTTCAGAGCCCCTATGGTTTTGGAGTGGGGTGCATAGGACATGCACGCCGGGCTGGTGGTCACCAAGGAGGGGAGAAGGCAGAAGCATGGCTGGCTGAGCTGGAAGCCTATTTCAGCTTGCTGCTTAGGACACGACACTAGTGCTGGAAAGGCTGCGAGTTGCCCAGACATGGTCGCCCCATTTTGGATTTGTGCTTCCCAGACCCAGGCTGCAATTCAGCCTGACAAGGATGGGGGTTCCCCTGCTCCCTGTAGGCATTCTGCCCTCTATTGTATGGGGAAGGCACAAACAAGGCAATTGATTTATAGACTCCTTTTAGGGAAAAAAGCAAACAAAACAAAACAAACCCTAGCAAAACTTAAACTCTGCTTTTCCATCTGAACCTGGTTTTGCCTTTCCTAGAAACAGTGCTTTGGAAATGCCTCCTGTGGTGGAAGGGCTCATCTTTAGACAGGTCAGTGGGTAAAGCTCACTGAAGCTGTTTGAACTTGCATTCTGTCTGAGAACTAACAAACACACTTTCCCCATCTCCGACAGTACAATGGTTCCCTAGACTCAGGAGTCGGCAGATGGCTCATGGTAATAGATCGATGTTCCGTTTAGAAAATGATCTTTTAATTTTGTCCTTGTTCTCCCCACCCCCTACTGTTATTTGAGAAGTCAGGGAGGGACAAAGACATGCGGGAGGAAGGTTGTGACCTGCTAGTGATCTCCCCGAGCCCCAGCGAGTGACAGGGTGTCTGGCATGCCAAGTCTGCACCCCTTGAATATGCTGTCTGCCAGTCAAGCTCCTTCTTCTCTGTGCAGATCTAAAAAGGAAAAAAAGGTAAACTGACACCTCACTGTGGGAGGCATTCACTTCAAGGGTGGACGGCAGAGACAAGGCTTCGGCAGGACAATGCCTCCTGTCCTCTGTCCTCAGGGTCTCAGCCTCTATTCCAGGACCTTTTGAACTAATGGATAGTGAGAAAATGGGAAAAGAGGAGGTGCGCTGAATGGTACTTTTCCCTCAGTGGAGGAGATCTCGGACGCTCGTGCGGGAGCGAGGGATGGGTCACCCATGTTTCATTGTTAACTTGCTGCACCATCTAGGCCTTTTGTCTTCTTGTCACCCTGTGATATTTGCTCATTAACCCAGCTTCCCCGGGGACTGTGCTGCAAGGATGAGAGGCGAAAACTTAACTAAACGAGAGACAAATGCGTGAAGGTGGGCAAAATGTACATTCTTCTGGTCATGAGATAGATTGAGTCCTGGGGGTGTGTACAGCATGGTGCCTATTTCAAACAAAGAAACCTAATCCCCATGGGTGAGCCTCTCCATGAGAGAGGAGACACATCTGACTCTATTTAATGAGAGAGTTTAGCCCCTCTTTGTCCCTCAATTGGAAAGGAGGGCATCCTTCCTGCTCTCTCCTTTCTAGCGACTGCATTCTAGTCAGCTGATTTCACAGGCGGTTTGTCTAGTCAAGCAGTTCCCGATCACAGTTACTGGGGGAAATTGAAACTTAATTTATGTCTGCTGATTACACTGCTTACTTCCCAGTCTCAAAGTTAGAGCTGCTGCTGCTGCTGCTAAGTCGCTTCAGTCGTGTCCGACTCTGTGCAACCCCATAGTAAAAAAAAAAGATTTAGTTTTTAATTGAAGGATAACTGCTTTACAGAATTGTGTTGTTTTCTGTCAAACCTCAACATGAATCAGCCATAGGTATACATATGTCCCCTCTCTCTATACTTCTTAAATTAATATCTATTAAGCACTTTGCAATGTTCTAGGCTCTGCTTTTACTAACATGATCTCACTTGATCTTTCAAATAATCCTATAAGGCACAATTTAGCTTTTATTATTACTCATTATTATTATAGTATTTTGGCTCAACTAATTTGAATGAATTCCATTTATTTATGTAACAAATATTCATTGAGCATCTACTAGGTGCCAGGCATCCTTTTCAGTACTAAGAATTCAGAGATGAATAAGGCAAGTACTGACTCCAATCTTGGGAAACTGGTGTTATAAACTAGCAAACTGATAAATGAAATCACTTCAAATATTAACTGCTACGAGGAAGATAAAGCACACTGCATCTGGGAATCAGTGAGTGTGAAGGTAGGTGGAAAGAGCAACAGGTGTAGAGCAATGAAGATTTGCTTACTGTTTTGTGACTTTTCAAGGTTATCCAACTAGTGAGAGGCTCTGGGTTTTAATGCATTTCTGGGAGAGCAAGCGGCAGTGGCGTGCATGAAAAGTTTTGCTTCTTTAGGGTGAAGCCATGAGAGTTATTGGAGCATGTTGAAACAATTTTTGCAAACTGGAATGGTGCCAGGACACCTGGCCTTTGCGGTCCACCCCCTCCCCCTTTTGGAACATTATGGACTTCAGAGGAAGTATTTGTTTTCATCATTTCTGGAAATGGGATTGTTCTTTGATGTTTTCTCATTCTGTTTGCCTGACAACCACACCAGAATGAGACTTTTTCAAGGCCTCTCCTTGCCTAATGAACTGGAGGCCTTGGAAAAATCTGCCAAATAATAGAAATATTTCTCTTTCAGCTTAACTGCTGACCCAGACTAGTCAGAGAAATGGCCTTTCAAAGGATAAATCTATGAAATTCCATTTCTGGGGGCAAGTGCCTTGATTTGCATGGAACATTGTTGTAAATGTCAACTGTCCAGCTCCCACTGTCAGCTTGAATGGCCATCAGTGTTTATCCTCCCAAGAAAACTGCACCGACTTACTCAGCACATGATCGGAAGATGTGAGGCCGTACTGTTTCTTGTTAATAACAATCCTGCCCCTCTTATCTGTCCTCCTTCCTTTTTCTCCTGTGAGCTGCTTCCAAATGTTCCCAAGTTATGATGAAACGCTGACTTCACTTAGCTGGGCTCTTGGTTTTCCTGGGCGCTCTGCGGAGCCGGCCTTCCCATGACCCATCCTGTGAAAGCCTGGGAGGGGAGCAGGAAAACGCGAGCCGGTGAGTGCGCATGAGCCAGCTCAAGGGACTGAACAAAGGGACAAACTGGCGGGTTCCTTCTCTTGCAGCTGGAAGCAGATGGAAAGAGCCTAGGGCACAAAGTCATTCCAAGTGAATAATACTGGAATGCAACGGAATGCAACGTGCGGTCCTGTTTACCGTTGTATCCCCAAGACCTAGAACATAGCAGGTGTGGAGTAAACTCTTGGTGGATGACATGCTGGCAAGCTGTCTCTACGAGCCTAACCATCCTCGGCGCGGCCTCCCCGTGCCTTTCTCACTGGCTGCAGCGGGACTTTGGCCGGTTGTTTGCTCTTGGGGGAGGAGTTGAGACTAGAAACAGGGGAAGGCTAGTCCCTTGGCCGGCCTTCACTGACTGCCACGATCATGACTCCATTTCCAGCTGCAGAACACTTTGTGTGTGATAAATGATACAGAAACACACCCCTGGCAGCCAACTGGCCCCTCACCAGTTTTCTGTAAACACCAGCCAGAGGCAGTTCTGGTCCTGTGCCAGGCTGCAGACAGCTTCCGACCCCCCGCGTGGGACTCATCATACCTCTCCAGCTGTTGTCTCAGCTCCAGACGCTGGCAGATGAATTCTTTGTGATTTTCCTTCAGAGGATCTGGGAAGGAAATGTCATTCTCCCACTTCCCTCTGTCTGTCTCCGTTTGCCTTGGCAGAGAATCGCTTTGTGATCCTTTCTTCGCTCTCATCTCTTTGATCCAGAATGCTGTTTCCTGCTGCTTACCTCTTGTGCTCGGAGACCTAAACTGCAAGCATGGCTTTGATAGGAATGACAAGAGGATGTGTTAGGTCGTTTGAGGGGGTCTAGATGAGCAATTCTGGGTCTTAAAACCTATTTCCCCTGTCTTTTCAAGCTGGGTTACAGTGAAACTGTCTAGGGAAGAGAATTTGTACCAGTGAAATGTTTAGTCCAAAGACTGAGGGGCTGTGTTGCTATGTTTTGTGACTTTTGAGACTCAGACATTTTCACCCTTTAGCGCCTGAGAATTTGGGAGGTATTTTCCTTATTACATATGTCACACCTTAATTGGCAATGGTCTTCTGATTTTGTTTGGTGGTGGATAAAAAATAATGGTATCACTCACCATAAGTGAAATCTTAGATTTGATAAAATGGGAAAGTTAATTCTGGCAAGATGTGTCTCAATAAATTTTATGAGAAATTAATTTTTTTAAAGCAGTTTAGGATTACACCATATTTGAATGGGAGGTACAGAGATTTCCTATACACTCTTTTCCTCCCCATATACATAACCTCTCTCATTATCAGCATCACCCACTGAAATGGTACATTTTTTACCAAGGATGAATGCACACTGACACATTGTAATCACTCCAAGTCCACAGTTTACCTGAGGGGTCACTCTTGGTGTTGTATATACTATGGGTTTGAACAAATATGTAATGACATGTGTTCATCAATATAATATCGTATAGGGTATCGTTACTACCTTATTCATCATCCCCGTTCCCTGCCCGGGTAAAACACTGATCTTTTTATCGTCTCCATTGTTTTGCCTTTACCAGAATGCTGTATGGTTGGGATCATACTGTATGTAGCCTTTTTCAGACTGGTTTATTTCACGTATATGCATTTGTTTCCTTCATGTCTTTTCATAGCTTGATAGGTCATTTCCTTTTAGCACTGAACAAAGTTTTATTGTTGGGATATACCACAGTTTACTTATCCATTCGTCTACCGAAGGACATCTGGTTGCCTGCAGATCTGCTTTAGCAATTATGAAGAGAGCTGCTGTAGACATCCAGGTGCAGGTTTTCGTGTGGACATACATTTTCAGCTCCTTTGGGTAAATACCTGGGAGCGTGATTGCTGTATCATCCGGTAAGGGCATGTTCAGTGTTGTAAGAAACCACTAGACTGTCTTCCAAGGAGTCCGCACCCTTTGGCATGCCCACCAGTGATGAGAAGTGTTCCTGTTGTTCCACATCCTCATCAGCATTTGGTGATGTTAGTGTTCTGGACGTGGGCCATTCTAAAGCTGGAGCTTCCCTGGTGGCTCAATAGTAAAGAATCCACCTGTAATGCAAGTTCGATCCCTGGGTCAGGAAGATCCCCTGGAGAAGGAAATGGCAACCCACTCCAGTATTCTTGCCTGGGAAGTCCCATGGACGGAGGAGTCTACTGTGGGCTGCTGTCCATGGCCTTGCAAAGAGTTGGACATAACCGAGTGATTAAACCATCACCACCAAAGCTGGGTAGTGGTACCTGATCACTGTTTTAATTTGCTTTTCTCTGATGACAAGTGATGTCTGGAGCGTCTTTTCATGTTTCTTTGCCACTTGTATACTTCTTTGATGTTTATGAAGGTCTTTGGCCCATGTTTTAAGTATGTTGTTTTCTTACTGATTTTTAGAAGATCTTTGGACATTTTAATCATGCGTCTTTATCAGGTATCTCTTTTGCAATTTTTTTCTCCCAGTCTGTGGTTTGTCTTCTGATTCTCTTGATAATGTCTTTCACGGAGCAGGAGTTTTTAGTTTTAATGATATTCAGCTTATCAATGATTTCTTTCATGGTTTGGGTCTTTGGGCATCACCATGCTCAAGGTCATTTGGGTTTTCTCCTATGCTATCCTCCAAGAGTTTTACATCTTTACATTTTACATTTATGAATATGATCGATTTAGAGTTAATTTTTGTGTTGGGTGTGTGATCTGTGTCTATATTAATTTTTTTCCTGCATAGTTTGGTATCCAGTTGTTCTAGCACCATTTGTTGTAGACACTGCCTTGCTTCATGTATTGCCCTCCCTTTTTTGTCAAGGATCAGTTGACTATATATATATATATATAGGTAACTTGTTTATCCAGGTGGACCAATCCATGAACAAGAAATTCTATAATCAACCTATTTAAAAATATGTCCATAATTGTAATTATTGTTTTAAATCTATGTAGATAGGTTTATATAAAGGAGGCAAGGAGCCATGAGTGATAAAGCCTGGGTTCTGGTCCGGCTTTTGCTTTAACTTATTGTAAACCTTTGCTCAAGTCATTGCCTTTTAGCCTCTCCTTTCTTGTCTGCAGAATAACAGGTTTGCAACAATGGCAAAGACTGACTTCAGAGCTGCCTCTCCTCCCCCTAGGCCATTACTCAGACCTGAGGGAATGGGGGCTACTGCAAGTCCAGTTAGTGTCTCCTTAGAGTGAAGGTATGTCACAGTGACTTGTGAGAACCTATCACTCTAGACAGAACATAGTTTTCTCAGTAAGATAATGATCCCATCACATGAGTCTTTAAGTAGGATAAATAGTTATTGAGTGCCAAGAGTGCTGGGTGCTCTGCTACCTGCTTTCTGAAAAACATTACTTAGTTTGTCTTATTATGTTGGGCTGTACAGGGTCTTCTTTGCTGCACGCGGGCTTTCTCTGGCTGAGCGAGCAGGAGCTACTCCCCAGCTGCAGCGCACGGGCTTCCTTTGTTGCAGAGCACGGGCCCTAGGGTGCGCGGGTTTCAGTAGCTGTTGCTGGTGGACTCTAGGGTGTGGGCTCGGTAGTTATGGTGCAGAGCTGATTTGCCCTCCGGCACGTGGGATCTTCCTGGGCCAGTGATAGAACCCCTGTCTCTTGCATTGGCAGGCAGAATTTTAACCACTGGATCACCAGCGAAATCCTGCTCTCTGCTTGTTATGGGTCGAATTGTGCCTTCCCCTGAACTGTCAAAGTCCTAACCCAGGGTGCTGATCGATATAACCTTATGTGGAAATAAGAACTTTGCAGGTGATTGATTTAAGATGAGGTGATTGGTGTGAGCCCTAGTCCAGTGGAAATTTGGATTCAGAGACCAACATACACACACAGGGAGAAGGCCACTGAGGGTGAAGGTGGAGACTTGGTGATGCGTCTACGTGCCCAGAATTCCCAGGAGTGGCAGAAGACCACTAGGTGCTGGGAGAGGGGCCTGCCGTAGAGTCCCCTTTGCAGTCCCTGGTCCCGCCACCGTTCGGACTTCGAGGCTCATGAACCCTGAGACAGTCCATTTCCGCTGTTTAAGCTCCCCGGTTTGTGGTACTGTGTTAGGGTAGCCTGGGAAACTAATACACCCTTACAGACACCTTGAATCATTCAGTCCTCACAGTGACCCTGTTCTTTATTCTCAGGTGCAAGCGCTGAAGCAGAGAAAAAAAGGGCAAAAGTCCTGTGCTTGTGGGGGTTACATCCTGGTAGGGAAGCCGGATGGAAACAAATATATCATGTGTCAGATGTGAGACGTGTAACAAAAAGAGTTTGGACATGAAAAGGGAGACAGAGAGGGGGTGTGGAGGAGGCCTCGGGGGCTTACTGTTTTATATAGGGGAGTCTGAAAATATTATGTTGAAAGAGTCCTGAAACTACCCTGCAACCAACAGGAAGGCAAGCTCCTGGTGTCCAGTCCAGGGCCTTTATTAGTCCAAGTTGTGGTGGAGCTTAGACATGGCAGTGTGTGCCCAAGGTCGTACAGACAGCAAGTAGGGGAGTCGAGATGTGAACCTAGGAGCTCTAACTGCAAGCGCTCACCCTCTTGATTACCACGGGGATGTTTTGGTCACCCTTATCTCTGCTGCTTTTATGTTCTTTTCAGCTAGATTCTATCTCCAGAGTTACTACAATTAGGCAGGCAGAGTATTTACTTGACAGTTCCCCCAGAAGCAGTTTCCAGTGATCTGGCATCAACGTAAGGGGTGTACTGTCAAGTGACCTCACTACGCTTAGAGTCATTGATATCTCTCTTTTTTAATCTCCGTAAGATATTGTTTTCTTTTGTTAAAAATTTATCTTATTGAAGTATAGTTAATTTACAATGTTGTGTGAATTTCTGCTAGATGGCAATGTGATTCTGTTATACATATACATATATTTATTCTTTTTTAGATTCTTTTCCATTATGGTTTATCTCAGGATATTGAATATAGTTCCCTGTGCTACACAGTAGGAATTTGTTGTTTATCCATCCTATATAATATTTTGCTTCTACTAATCTCAAACTCCTGATCATTGATGTCTTGATGAAGATCATTGAGGATGTGTAGAAATTATTGAAGATGAATGAAAAGATTTAATTATAAATGTTGCAGTGTAATTTACAAAAGCAAGATCAATTAATATGGTGGAATATTATACAATCATCAAAAATCTTGTTGTTAAATGAGAATTTTAACTCTTTCTTTAGGTCATACATCCTTTTGGGAATATGATAAAAGCAGCCAATTTCCTTCTTGGGAAAAAAGCACATTTTTACCTACATAAAAATTTGTAAGTGATTTCACAGAATTCATTGTCTGTATGAAGCCTATGCATAGACTCAGGTTGAAGAGTACAACTCTATAGTAAACAGCAATAATCAATGGCAGGGGAACACAGTCAGAAAAGCATATATGTGCATTGGCATATGAGACTGGAAAGATATATATCAAATTGGCTCTGAGAAAGATCTGAGATGTTAGATCTTAAATTTCTTCTTTGGACATTTCCGAATTTCTCTGGTTTTCCACTAGGAAAATGTATAATTTCAATATGATTTTTAAAAATTATTTTAACATGGTGTAAAAAATACACAGGAGCCTTAGAGAAGTCCCCAAGAAATGCAGGAAAAATGGAAAACGATGAAAAGTGCACTATGTTAATAGGCCCTCCTAGAGCCACACATCCTGGAATGCAAAGTCAAGTGGGCCTTAGGAAGCATCACTACGAACAAAGCTAGTGGAGGTCATGGAATTCCAGTTGAGCTATTTCAAATCCTAAAAGATGATACTGTGAAAGTGCTGCACTTAATATATCAGCAAATTTGGAAAATCCAGCAGTGGCCACAGGACTGGAAAAGGTCAGTTTTCATTCCAAGTACAAAGAAAGGCAATGCCAAAGAATGCTCAAACTATAGCACAGATGCACTCATCTCACATGCTAGCAAAATAATGCTCAAAATTCTCCAAGCCAGGCTTCAGCAATATGTGAACCGTGAACTTCCAGATGTTCAAGCTGGTTTTAGAAAAGGCAGAAGAACCAGAGATCAAATCCCAGCTTGTTGGATCATCAAAAAAGCAAGAGAGTTCCAGAAAAACATCTATTTCTGCTTTTTTGACTTTGCCAAAGCCTTTGACTGTGTGGATCACAAGAAACTGTGGAAAATTCTTAAAGAGATGGAAACACCAGACCACCTGACTTACCTCCTGAGAAATCTTTATGCAGGTCAGGAAGCAACAATTAGAACTGGACATGGAACATACTGGTTCCAAATAGGAAAAGGAGTACATCAAGGCTGTATATTGTCACCCTGCTTATTTAACTTATATGCAGAGTACATCATGAGAAACGCTGGGCTGGAAGAAGCACAAGCTGGAATCAAGATTGCTGGTGTGTAATGTCAGCATTTTTAAAACCACTATTCCCAAGCAGTGAAGAGATTTACAAGGAAAAGTTTTCTGTCCCTGTTGCCTCTGCTGATTCTTTTTTGTTTCCCTAATCTCTTCTAGATCTCCTTTATTTTATCACTTTACTTCTGTTAATGTCTTAAGTGTCTTTTTTTCAAACTGTCACCCTTGATCTTCTTTTATTTGTGCATTCCATGTCTGAAAACTCACATTTACTCTTATTTTAACGACCAACTGATTCCCAGACTGTATCTTTAACTGAGAAGAATAACTAAGGGAAACAGTGAGAGATATTATTTTCTTGGACTCCAAAAATCACTGCAGACAATGACTGTAGCCATGAAATTAAAAAATCACTTGCTTCTTGGAAGAAAAGCTGTGACAAATCTAGACAGTATATTAAAGAGCAAAGACCTCATTTTGCAGACAAAGGTCCATGTACAGATGTAAGAGTTGAACCATAACGAAGACTGAGTGCCAAAGAGTTGATGCTTCCGTGGTGTTGGAGAAGACTCTTGAGAGTCCCTTGGACTGCAGGGAGATCAAACCAGTCGATCCTAGAGGAAATCAGTTCTGAACATTCATTGAAAGTACTCGTGCTGCAGCTGATGCTCCAATACCTTGGCCACTTGATGTGAAGAGCCAATTCATTAGAAAATACCCTGATGCTGGGAACGATTGAAGGCAAGAGGAGAAGGGGATGACAGAGGATGAGGCGATTGGATGGCATCACCAACTCAATGGACATGAATCTGCATGAATCTGAGCAAACTCTGAGAGATGGTGAAGGGCAGGGATGCCTGGAATGCTGCAGTCCATGGGATCGCAAAGAGCTGGAGACAACTGAGGGACTGAACAACAATAGATGTTACATGTATATATGCATAATACTTATATTAAATGGTCATCTCTAGTTCATCCATCCTAAAGGAAATCAGTCCTGAATATTCATTGGAAGGACTGATGCTGAAGCTGAAACTCCAATACTTTGGCCACCTGATGTGAAGAACTGACTCATTTGAAAAGACCCTGATGCTGGGAAAGATTGAAGTGGGGAGAAGAAGGGGATGACAGAGGATGAGCTGGTTGGATGGCATCACTGACTCAATGGACATGAGTTTGAGTGAACTCTGGGAGTTGGTGATGGACTGGCATGCTGCAGTCTGTGGGGTCGCAGAGTCGGACACGGGTGAGTGACTGAACTGAACTGATGAGGAGGGCACAAAACAGTTCTCTGTCCTCATGGGACAATCAAGGGGAGTGGACTTAATTTAAACTAAAGGTTATACTTTAGTAAAATAGGATTTCTTTTTTGTCATGTGTAAAACGCTTAGATGGGACACCCAAGGACAAGGAGGAAATGCAAAAGGTGTAGCAAAAAAGTACCAGTCTTATTGGTTTAAACAGCCATCTCCCTAAAGGCATGAAATGCAATCAGGTGATTTATCTAGAGCCGTTCGTTCAATTTGTTTATGTTTTTGAAGCAGTGTCCGCTGGTACACGGAGGAAGCAGCAGTGTCCGCTGGTACATGGAGGAAGCAGCAGTGCCAGAACTCGCCCAGCTGCGCTGCCCCGTGTTCCGGATTGACGCCCCTTCGCTCACACCCAGCAGGTGGTGGGGGTGGGTGCTGCTTCTCTAATAATGTGATTCAACTCTCCTATTCGTAAATATTGGCTCCCAGGGAAATGGATGATCTAATTTAAACAAAGCTGAGGTTCATTTTTATGCCTTGGTCGGATACACATCACTAAGTGAAGAATACAGCAGGGAAAGTTTGGTCAAGTAAAATTATTCTCCACGCTCATGATTATTAATATTCATGACTTCTTTAGAGGAAAGCATTCTTTGTATCAGGCATATTGAATCCTCTAGAGACTTGCTGTATCTCTAGGGGAATTTCTGTAATCCATTCTGTAGGCTTGACAATCCTTTGACCTTATTATTTCTTATTTCTTATCGTGCTTACCAATCTTTTTATGACCTTGAAATGCTTGACAATCAATCCTTTGACCTTATTATTTCTTACTTCTTATCGTGCTTACCATTCTTTTTATGACCTTGAAATGCTTGACAATCCTTTGACCTTATTATTTCTTATTTCTTATCGTGCTTACCATTCTTTTTATGACCTTGAAGTATTGCTGCCAAAAGGATATTTCTTAGGACTCTTCAGTTTATATGACGAAATGCTGACAACTGAGTATCAGTAGAGCATGGACACACACGTGGATGTGCAAACATGTACACACACAGGTACCACGTGCATGGGTGTAGAACTATGCAATATAATGTCACGGGTAAGAGCACGTAGGTCTGCGGACAGACTTTCTGAGTTGGGCTCCTGCTACCGCCACAGCTTTGTAAACTTGGGCCAGTGATCTAACCTTGATAAAGTTTACTTTATCAGAATGGGGATAATAATGGTTACCTTCCTGACAGGATAGTGGTGAAGATTAGCTGCATTAATACAAGTACAATGATTATAATATTACCTGTACTATAGTGCATGTGTGCTGGTAGTTTCAATGCTTTCTGAGTGTCAGGAGGTTTGAGAGACTGATTTATCATCCCTCCCAGCCCCAGATCACTGAAGTCTTGCCCATTCCTAAGGCCATAAGAACCAGAATCTCCTTTCAGTAATGAAGCCCTTTCTAGCAGGACTAGCTTCTCTAGGGCAGACAGGCTTAGTTGCCCCTTTAGGTGCTGAGTCATTATGTGAACAGGATTACCCAAAGGAGCTTCATGAAATAGATTGAGCTCTCCAAGCCTTGGGCACCCATGGAACTGCAGTCCTGCTATTTATCCCTAAGTTGATCTAGCCAAAGCTGCCTGTGGAAGAGGATCCAATCTTTGTCCTTACATTTTTACTGGTCTTCAGGTTTGAGTACCATAGGCTGTCTTGGGAGTACAGAGTGTCTTTTCTGGCTCATAACTTCAAAGTCTGGTTGAATATCTCTTAACAAATTCTCTACCTTCCAATAGGAAACCTGAATAACTCAGGATTATGGATGGGTATATCTCCCTTCATGCAGAAATAGAATTTCTAAAGTTGTTCAGCTCAGTCGCTCAGTCATGTCTGACTCTTTGTGAACCATGGACTGTAGCACACCAGGCTTCCCTGTCCATCACCAACTCCTGGAGCTTGCTTGAACTCATGTGCATCACGTCAGTGATGCCATCCAACCATCTCATCCTCTGTTGTCCCCTTCTCCTCCTGCCTTCAATTTTTCCCAGCATCGGGGTCTGTTCTAATGAGTTGGCTCTTCACATCAAGTGGCCAAAGTATTGGAACTTTAGCTTCAGCATCAGTCCTTCCAAAGAACATTCAGGACTGATTTCCTTTAGGATTGACTGGTTGGATCTCCTTGATGTTATAACCCAAATATACTAACCTTGTTCTTCTACACTAATGGTTTGTTCTTTTTTCTTTTTTTTGGTAAAAATTCTGCCGTGGTCTCAAATAATGCATCAGATAAACACAGGTAATAACATTCTCTATTGTACAAGGCACCCTGTGAAATATTAGGAGGAAGTGATTGAAGAAATAGAAATTACATTTTTCTCCATACAGTCTGTGGTTTAATGGAGAGTCACAGAAAATCAAATTAGGTTTTTTTTCCCCCTCTGTATATGATTCTGTTTTGATTGTTCTATAGCTGTGGGGAAGAGAAAGTCTTTACCAAAATCCGCAGTTAGAACTTCACAGAAGCAAATCTGAAATATCTTTACTATTTCCTAAACATTGCATATCCTGGATTTACTGGGACAGCATCTACCTCTTATCATTTCATTCTATTCAGTTAGAATGATTTATTAAATCCACAAGCAGTATAACTAAATTATTTAGCCTTTTACAACATTTAATGGCAGTCAAACAATGACAACAGCAAACCTTAGATGGTCTTCAGGTTCTAATATTTGATTCTGAATATTTGGTCTTTTGGGCTCGAAAGACCTCTGGTTTCATCTCGAGAGTGTTACTTAGGAAAAGAGCCCAGCATAGCAGGGGAGGCTGCCGGTCTCCACTGAGGCGAGACCGACGCTTTGCCATGCCTGCGGGCACCTCGCCTATGGCACAGCTCTCCGTGGCGCACGGTGACCTCTGTGCCGTGACTGCTGGCCTGGGAGCTTCTCCATCTGTCACGGAGGACCAGGAACAGGGTTTGAGCGATGCTGCTGTTGTGTATCCTTGACCCCTGCTTCCTCTCTTCGCGCCCACTGCATTGTCCTCTGTCATTTGGCTTCCTCACCTGGGACACTTGGAGGACTGGAGAGTCCAGGGATGGAGCGAGGCGTCGTTGAGTGTCTAGACAGCCTCTGCCCTTTGTCCTTTGAAAGGAGATTAGAAAGGACGCTGCTGGCCATTGTGTCTCGCTTGTGCTGCTCTGGTTGTCTAATCCGAGAAGCAGAGAGTGCATTGTTCATCTTCTTTGTGTCTCTGGGCTGAATGTTCTTGAGCTGGTTTTGTCCTTGAGCTAGGAAAGGAAATGTTACCCATGAAGCTGAAAGGAATTTCCCTGCTTAGGATTAAATAGTGAAAATAATAATTTTAATACCGTATAGGAAGGACTCTTTGATGGCTGGCAGAAAACCTTTAGGGCCAACCTGATTCCTGAAGTTAAAGAAGGGAGGAGATGGGGCAGGTGAAGTGTTTTTAATCTCTCTAGATCAGAGTTCTAGTTCTGCAAACTCTTAGGGCTCATACACTTCTCTAAACATTTTAGAAAACTTAGCACAGAACATTCTCTAATAGGCTTAAGAGTTATCTCGAAATAATTTCCTTTAATTAGATGTAATGGATTGTCTGATGGACTGTACAACTCTGCTTGGCCTGGCGGAGGTAATTAGCCTTGAACAGTGGTACTTGGCCATTTTTTATTATGCCAGGGACTGTGAGTATTATGCTTGCATTTTTTACAGCTGTCGTTTGAAGAAATTAAAGGCTTCATTCAAGTGAATGCAGAACTGTTTCTTGTTTTTCTTTCAAAACACCTATTTAAAATCAGAACAGCTTCATTTGAAGTTGGCTACACGGCTTTTTTTTTTTTTTATTGAATCTGTTAGAAAAGTCTTTCAATTTGCCCCAAGAAGTCTTTAGTTACCACCACTGGTTTACCTTAGACCCTCATCTCTTACCTAAACTATCATGTTTGTCCCTAGTGAGTACTCCTAAGGAAAGTCCCCTAAAATGCTGCTACTCAGGGGGTGGTTCACAGAGCAGTAATCAGCCAGCACATCACCTGGGACCTTGTAGTAAATGCAGGTCTCACCAGGCACATTAAATCAGAATTCACAGTTAGGAAGATCCCCAAGTAATTTGTATAAACTTTGAAGTGTCGAGAAGCTCAGCTCTATATGATAACTTTAGCCTCCATCACTCCATTGCCTGAAACTCTTCAGGCAATGGGTTTCATTGTATACAGTGTGATATCTGAGAACTTCAGAGTGGTTGCCTATTTAGAACATTTCAAGTATTAATATTTCTAAGGCACATGTGTTGTGTCTCATTCTAATTGTCCTTTCTCTAACACTCTGCCCATACCTTAACACAACCTAATACTGTCCTCCTTGTCCTTCAAGATAATTTAGTCCACATTGCTTTCTTATTACTTTGGCAATATCTTTATAGTACCCCTATATTTTAACTTTTGGGGGATAAGAAGATACCTGTTATTTTTCCCAATAAGCTGTGAACCTCAAAAAAACAGGAAACGTATCTTATTTATGAATACATTCCCAAGTATTAGCACACTTCATGTTGTGGATGTGAGTTATTTTAAAATGCTTATTGAACTTAACCCAGAAGGAGGTGACTATTTCTGAAGGTGTGGAGAGTTGGTTCAGAAAGAGAGTGTTGAAAGGTGAGCAAACAAGGAAAGCCAAATTTTACTACAGCTATGTTCATTTAACTATATCTACCTATCTATAGCTACTTTCCAGATCCTGAATTTACTCATAATAAAATATCTATTTCATTAACTGTGTATATACTGAATTCAAATGAAAAAGCCATATAAATGTTGTCGCCATATATTTACTGAATCTATTAGAACCAGGTTAGTCTTATTAAGCGGTAATATTGCTTTTGTTGTACTTAAAGAGATCTCCTAAATGCTTGTTTTCCAAAAGTTATAGCAATCATATTTATCAGTTTTCATGCATAATAGATGAAAATACAATGTCATATTTATCAACAAAGGCAACGAAATGTTTTTTAGATATTCATTAGGCAATCAATCACCCATCAACAAAGCATAATTCAAATCTCATTTTGACTTTTGCCTGTGAGAGTATTACAACTAAATAAAAAATTAAGTATTTTGTGTTTGTACCTTTGTAGTAGTGTAAATCAGAGCTTTAAGGAAAAAAAAGAGAGACTAATAATTTTTATCATGGACCATAAAAAAACTCTTGCAATTTAAACCCTAATTTCATTCACCCCCAATAAAAAGCAATTTTAATCTTATTGGTAGAATAGTAAAATATATTTTTAAAAAAGTAAAGTATGTTGGCTGCTGCTGCTGCTAAGTCACTTCAGTCGTGTCCGACTCTGTGTGACCCCATAGACGGCAGCCCACCAGGCTCCCCCATCCCTGGGATTCTCCAGGCAAGAATACTGGAGTGGGTTGCCATTTCCTTCTCCAATGCATGAAAGAGAAAAGTGAAAGTGAAGTCTCTCAGTCTGTCCGACTGTTAGCGACCCCATGGACTGCAGCCCACCAGGCTGCTCCGTCCATTGGATTTTCCAGGCAAGAGTACTGGGGTGGGGTGCCATTGCCTTCCCCGAAAGTATGTTGGCAGAATTCATCTAATTTTGAAATAATATTTTAGATGCCAATCACAAGAACTAAGTAAGCTATTTATTATTTTACACAGAACTAATAAACTGAGAAATGGAAATTCTTTTCCAACCTCCTTCCTTCCACAATGTTTATTAAATGGTTGCATTGAGAAAAACATTGTGCTATGCTAGGTTCCATGGATACAAAGATAAAGCATTCCTTTATTCATTCCAGAAATATTCAGCACCTTCTACATGCCAGACATGGTCCTAAGCCTTGAAGATACAGCAGTGAATGGATAAAGACTTGTGCTTTTGGAGTTTATATTCTAGTGGGTGAGACAGACAAGTAAACAAATGGGTAAGGAGTACAATTACAGATAGGTGATCTGAACAGTATAAGACAGGGTAATGGCACAGAGTATATAAGGTCGGGGAGTAGGAGAGGATGCTATTTTAGGTACAATAGCCAGGAAAGACCATTCGGAGAAGACAATATCTGAACAGAGAACTGAAAGAACTGAAAAAGTGAGCAATTGGAAGAATGGGACAGGAGAGGTATTCCAGGCAGAGGGAACAGCAGATATAGAGACTCTAAGATGAGATTGAACTTGGGGTGTTCTCAGCAAAGAGAAAGGTGAGGCTACTGGAACTCAGGGACCCAGGTAGAGGCTGGTAGAACATAAGGTCAGGAGGGGAGATGTGATCTGAGGATCATTTGATGAGTCTGGATTTTATTTAAAATATGCTGGGAAGCCACTAAAGAGTTTTAAGTAGGGAAAGTTTGTGAAATGATTTTCTTTTTAGAGTGATCACCCGAGCTACTATGTGGAGAAATAATCACAGAGAAAGAAATGGAACCAAAGATCAAGCTAAGAGGCCATTGCAGCAGTTCAGGAAATAAACAGAAATGTCTTCAGTTCAGTTTAGTTCAGTTCAGTCGCTTAGTCGTGTCCGACTGTTTGCGATCCCATGAATCGCAGCACGCCAGACCTCCCTGTCCATCACCAGTGATGCCATCCAGCCATCTCATCCTCTGTCGTCCCTTTCTCCTCCTGCCCCCAATCCCTCCCACAATCAGAGTCTTTTCCAATGAGTCAACTCTTCCCATGAGGTGCCAAAATACTGGAGTTTCAGCTTTAGCATCATTCCTTCCAAAGAAATCCCAGGGTTGATCTCCTTCAGAATGGACTGGTTGGATCTCCTTGCAGACCAAGGGACTCTCAAGAGTCTTCTCCAACACCACAGTTCAAAAGCGTCAGTTCTTTGGTGCTCAGCCTTCTTCAGAGTCCAACTCTCACATCCATACATGACTACAGGAAAAACCATAGCCTTGACTAGACGGACCTTTGTTGGCAAAGTAATGTTTCTGCTTTTCAATATGCTATCTAGGTTGGTCATAACTTTTCTTCCAAAGAGTAAGTGTCTTCTAATTTCATGGCTGTAGTCACCATCTGCAGTGATTTTGGAGCCCCCAAAAATAAAGTCTGACACTGTTTCCACTGTTTCCCCATCTATTTGCCATGAAGTGATGGGACCAGATGCCATGATCTTCATTTTCTGAATGTTGAGCTTTAGGCCAACTTTTTCNGTTGGTCATAACTTTCCTTTCAAGGAGTAAGGATCTTTTAATTTCATGGCTGCAGTCACCATCCACAGTGATTTTGGAGCCCCCCAAAATAAAGTCTGACACTGCTTCCACTGTTTCCCCATCTACTTCCCATGAAGTGATGGGACCAGATGCCATGATCTTAGTTTTCTGAATGTTAAGCTTTAAGCAGGAGAGCATTTCTGGGTAGAAAGAACTTTCTTGGGAAATGATTTAAAATCAGAGGATTCTTGATCTGGCATCCATTTTTCACAATGTGTGTGTGTGTGTGTGTTTTCATTTATACATAAATGGGAGTCAAATTTAGTCAAGACACTGTCTATATCATGTCTACCACCTATATGCAAGAATTAGAAGATCCTAGCAACTGGAGACATGAAGTCTCTCCTTTCATACTTGTAATTTGCCTAAGGAGGCAGGTAAAAGTAATTAATAAGTAAACTTCCAGTTTCTGTGCCCCCGAAATATGATTTAAATCCTAATTATTATAAGATATCAGAGAAAAAAGAGCAGATGACTCCTAGTCAATAAAATTTGTTTGAAAATGACAAATCAAGTTTTATCCCAAGGTGAAATGTATATTATAATTGAGCAAAGTAAAACTAAATGTGAATGTTCTCCATTCAACTGCAGAGTCGGTGCTTGATAAGAGACATCTAAACACAGAAGTACAAAGAAGTGACTTGCCAAAATCTTTTCTAACGTAGAGTGGAATGGAACCTGGTAGTAGTCGTATTTGATACCACTAGAGTACATGAGCATGGACCTGGCAACCTAGACTTACTAATGGCCTGCAATCTGGTAAAGGACGCCACATCTCAGATGCAGTTCACAACCTCAGGGTCTTCTGGACTTACTCTGTGAGATATACTTTCCATCAGTGATGCTTATGGAAACATTAAAGTGCTGATACTACTCAAGAGCTCACTTTTGTTGTGTATATTTTAAAGACCTCTTCTTCTTTTAGAACCCAAAGACAATAATCCCAAGAATGTAGTCAAAATTTTGATAGTGATTCTTTGAGAACTATCATCTAATATGTGCAATAGCCTTCAGAATATTACATCTCCCACCCCTCAGTCATACTCTATTCACACATTCAATCCATATTTGTTGAGTGCTTAATCAATACCATGCCCAGTACAAAGCACTAGGAATACAGAAGGGAATATGACAAATAAGGGTCTCTTTCTTTATGGAACTTACAAGTGAAGTGTAAAAAGTACTATGAAAGAGAACATATACGGACTATGATGAAGTGACATAAAGTTAGTCTCCTGGGAGGAAAAAGGCAGCAAAACACTTACACCCTTTCTCCAGAATCCACTTATTTTTGGTCTTTATTGAATATGCTATAATATTGCTTCTATTTTATGGTTTGGTTTCTTAGCAGTGAGGCATGTGAAAATCTAGCTCCCCAACAAGGGATCGAACCCACACCTCCTGCATTGGAAGGTGAAGTCTTAGCCACTGGACTGCCAGGGAAGTCCCCATAATCCACATTTGAAGTGCTAGGTTATAAACCTTTGAAACGACTCTAGCAGGATAAGATCCAAAAATGCTAGAGTCCAGGAATGTTTCCAGTTTGGGGAATCGTACCTTGGGCCTTTGCCAGCATCACACCAAAAATAAATAAGCAACAGGACCTATCTCTATGCAGCTGTATTGAAAACTGTATTCCATATGTGACAAAGTATTATTAAAACAGCAAAATCATACCTTCCATCTGCCCGATGAGCTGCACAGTGTCACTGTTTTGCCTGTAATATTAGACTTGATTGCGTTTGTTGGCAGTGTATTTTATTTTACTATTTGATAAATAGATACAGGAGGAATTGTTTCAAGGTACAATCTTGCATTGCTTCAGCTATTTACCTTCTTTCTGAAGCAAACCCTCTATCTTCAAACTCATATCCCCACCCCTCCTCAAAATAAAGGAAAATCAATTTAAAAAGCCCGTGAAACTGTGTTTATTTTTCTACCCTCAGGATTAAAAAAGCTGAGAAATGATTAATAATAATTTGTCTAGAAAGATAATGCAGGCATTTTAGGGGGCTCGTGATTTAGCACCTTTAATCTTCATCAGTCCTAACATTTTATCATTAAAACTGCATGAATAGAGAGGGAAAGAGAGAGAAAAGAAAACGAGAAAGGTAGTAATACCTCCTGTCTCTTAGGCGGTATTTTCTATGTTTCAGATTTCTACGTTGTCTGACCCCATTTCAGTCAATTTTCCATAGCCTGCCTGTCTCATATCCGCTGAGAGAACACACCAGTGCTGTGTTTATGCTAATTTTATGCTCTCTGAGTTGTGTCTGTTATTCAAAGCAGTTGAAGCAGTTATTGCCAGTAATCTTATTTCTGTGGGAGCCCCAGGGCAGACGAGGCCTCAAAATCAGGCCTGCAGACCGAGGCAAAACCATCACAGCCTGCTGGTAAATGGCAGTTCTTTCCCTCCGAATCTGATATCAGTTACTTCGCAAACACAGTAATAAAATGAAACAAATCAGATTTTCAAGTAAATAAACCAGACTTCAGTGAGAAGCGACAATGGTCAGGGCAACAGGAGTTTAATAAGTGATACATAGGGGGAAATAACAAAAGCACTACAGCCTCGGCCTGACACTGGAAAAAAGAGGGCTGCTTGGACCCAAGAGCAAGAAGGGTGGAAGAAAGTCAAGTAAAACCAGCAGCAAAGCCTATGTCGACTTTCTCTTATCTAAAATCAAGCAACGGGGACTGAGAATTGTATTATTTGTTATTGAAGAGAGGCTAGGGATGCATACTCTAAAGATCTGGGAGATGGATGATGGTAACAGTTGCACAACAAGGTGAACGTACTTCGTGCCACTGAGCTGTACAGTTAAATATGGTTAAAATACTATGTTTTATATCATGTGACTTTAACCACAATAAAAAAAAGTTAAAAAAAAAAAGATTCACAAAGACAAACGGACTCATCCATTCTCTTTACCTGTAAAAACCAACAGTCTTTAAAAAACTCAACAAAATGGAAACAGAGTTAGCCAATGGAGTGTCCTGAGGAAGGAATATTCCTTCTACCGGAACACAGGGTAACAACAGAATTTTAATGCAGCAAAAGTGGTAACCAAGGTCTTTTTGCCTCATCGAAGAATCCCAGACTCAGGGCATCATTATTTCCAATGTGCTCTGAACTCTGTTCATTCTGTGCTACTTCTCCACTCCACCTGTCTCCATTGTTATATCACTTATTGGTTTTAAACAACTAAAATATCCCCACAACAATAAAAAAAAGTAAATGAACAGTGTCTGAATCTACTTCAGTAGTGTGACAAAATTCTTCCAGGAACCATGTGGTCTTTTGAGATTGGTTTCCTTCATTTGACGTAATGGATTTGAGACATTTTCATAGTGCATGCTGTGTATGCGTTAATTAGTTGTTGCTGTTGTTGTGTGTGTGTGTGTCCTGAGCAGTGTTCTNACTGAACCTACATCATCTGCTAACTAGGTTTGCTTTTCACAGTGCATCAGTTTAGATGTGATTTATAAAGCTTTTAAAATTCATTATTGTAATTATTTCTTTTTATAGGATATTAAATTGTACAGTCCTTTTTAAGAATATACTTTCCTAAGGCTTTTTATATGGCCTGTCTCTTATACACATCTCATAGTTTGTTTATTCATTCACTGAAGGACCTTTGGGGTTCTTTCCCCAACTTGGAGCATTTATGAACAGAGTCACAAAGAAGGTGAAGCACCAAAGAATTGGTGCTTTTGAACTCTGGTGCTGGAGAAGACTCTTGAGAGCTTCTTGAACTGCAAGGAGGTCAAACCAGTTAATGCTAAAGGAAATCAATCTTGAATATTCATTGGAAGGACTGGTGATGAGGTTGAAGCGCCAATACCTTGGCCACCTGATGTGAAATACTGATTCACTGGAAAAGACCCTGATGCTGGGATACATTGAAGGCAAAAGGAGAAGAGGGTGGCAGAGGATGAGATGGTTAGATAGCATCACTGACTCAAATGACATGATCTTGAACAAACTCTGAGAAACAGTGAAGGACAGGGAAGCCTGGTATGTTGCAGTCCATGGGGCTGCAAAGAGTCGGAAACAACTTGATGACTGATAAACATTCATGTACAGATTTTTGTGTGAACATTAAGTTTTCATTTCCTTAGAGTTAATATCCAGAGAGAAATTGTTGGATTGTATGGTAAATGCATTTTTGTTTTCTGTAAGAAACTGACAAACCATTTCTATAGTGGATAAACTATTTTTTATTATCTCCAGTGATGTATGAGATTTTCATTTCCTCCACATCTTCACCAGCACTTGATATTGTGCTTGTAATTTTGTTTTTCATTTTTAGCTATCTAAATGGACACACCGTAGTTTTAATTACTATTTCATTAAAGGCTAATGATTTTGATCATCTTCTCATGTGATTATTTATCATATTTGTTCTTTTTTTTTGAAGTGTCTAATTTAGCCCTTTGTCCATTTTAAAATTAGGTTGTTTGCTTTACTATTACAGAGCTTGAGAGTCCTTTATTGTATTCAGAATACAACCCGTTTGTTGGATATGTGACACGTACATGTATTTGTCAGTCTATAGCTGTCTTTTAATTATGTTACTAGAGTCTTTCATAGAGTAATTTTTAAAAATTTTAAATGAAACGGCAACATTTTCTTTGATGAATATGTTAAAAAAAATGTTCCTCTAATTCGGGTCATGAAGATTTTCTCTTAAGTTTTCTTCCACAAATGTTATATTATTACATTTACCTTTTAGATCCATAATCCATTTGAGTTACATTTTATATAAAGTCAAAGTTTTTTGAAGGCAAAAGGAGAAGAGGGTGGCAGAGGATGAGATGGTTAGATAGCATCACTGACTCAAATGACACGAACTTGAACAAACTCTGGGAAACAGTGAAGGACAGGGAAGCCTGGTATGTTGCAGTCCATGGGGCTGCAAAGAGTTGGAAACAACTTGGTGACTGATAAACATTCATGTACAGATTTTTGTGTGAACATTAAGTTTTCATTTCCTTAGGGTTAATATCCAGAGAGAAATTGTTGGATTGTATGGTAAATGCATTTTTGTTTTCTGTAAGAAACTGACAAACCATTTCTATAGTGGATAAACTATTTTTTATTATCTCCAGTGATTTGGAGAAGGAAATGGCAACCCACTCCAGTGTTCCTGCCTGGAGAATCCCAGGGATGGGGTAGCCTGGTGGGCTGCCGTCTATGGGGTCACACAGAGTCGGACACTACTGAAGTGACTCAGCAGCAGCAGCAGCCAGTGATGTATGAGATTTTCATTTCCTCCACATCTTCACCAGCACTTGATATTGTGCTTGTAATTTTGTTTTTAATTTTTAGTATCTAAATGGACACAATGTAGTTTTAATTACTATTTCATTAAAGGCTAATGCTTTTGATCATCTTCTCATGTGATTATTTATCATATTTGTTATTTTTTTTGAAATCTCTAATTTAGCCCTTTGTCCATTTTAAAATTAGGTTGTTTGCTTTACTATTACAGAGCTTGAGAGTCCTTTATTGTATTCAGAATATAAGTCCTTTGTTGGATATGTGACGCGTACATGTATTTGTCAGTCTATAGCTGTCTTTTAATTATGTTACTAGAGTCTTTCATAGAGCAATTTTTAAAAAATTTTAAATGAAACAGCAATATTTTCTTTGATGAATATGTTAAAAAAATGTTCCTCTAATTTGGGTCATGAAGATTTTCTCTTAAGTTTTCTTCCACAAATATTATATTATTACATTTACCTTTTAGATCCATAATCCATTTGAGTTACATTTTATATAAAGTCAAAGTTTATTTTTTTCACCTTTGGATGACCAATTTTGCCAATATAATTTGTTGAAGCCCATTGGGTGTGGAGGATCTTTATTAAGGAGTTCAAAACAATGTGATTTTATCAATTATTTTAAGACTAGTCAGGCTATCTTTTTCATATTGGATTTTTTTCAATATTTTTCTATCGTTCAGACTAAATAATTTCTACTGATGTATATATCTTCAAATTCACCAACTTCTTTGTCATATCCATTCTGCCACGGAGTCCTTTGAGTGAATTTTATCTTGGTTATTGTATTTTTACAATACAATATTTAGGAATGGACCAGACTGCTAATCATGAAAGTGGCTTTTGTGGGGCATGGGCTGTGCTGGGTCTTCACTGCTGAGTGGGCTTTTCTCTAGTTGCAGCAATCGGGACTACTCTCTAGCTGCCTGTGCAACTTCTCACTGTGGTGGCATCTTTTGTTGCAGTTCAGGGGCTCTAGGTCGCTTGGACTTCAGAAGGTGTACTGGCTCTAGAGCACTGGCTCAATAGTTCTGGTTCATGGGCTTAGCTACCTCACAGCATGTGGGATCTTCCTGGATCAGGGATCAAACCTAGGTCTCCCATGTTGGCAAGCATGCATGCATGCTAAGTAGCTTCAGGCGTGTCTGACTCTGTGCAATCCCGTGGACTGTAGCTTGCCAGGCTCTACTGTCCATGGGATTCTCCAGGCAAGAACACTGGAGTGGGTTGCCACTTCCTTCTCCCCTGCATTGGCAGGCAGATTTTCTACCACTGAGCTACTGACTTTTATGGGATCACTTGTAAACTTGAAATACACACTTTTCTGGGTAACACGGAGGACTGATACCTAATTCATGCCATGGAGAGCTATAGTGGCATATATCAACATCAGAATTGACTTGCATTTGCAATGTTTGCAAAGTATGCATACTTCCTATGGTCCAGATGTTGGCCACATGAGACAGCCAGCTTGGAGATTTTTAGTTCTACTCTTCCAAGAGTGGATACTTTTTAACAGAGAGTCTGTGTAGTGTGATTTTATGAAAAAATAGGCACTGAAGAGGGAGTTGGGAATCCAGGGAATACATCACATATGAGAAGGAAAATGTAATTGAGAGGAGGTTTCCCAAACCAGAAGTCTCTGAGGATCCAAGGAAAGTCCTTTTGTTAAGAACTGTGAAAGATCTAAAATTTTGCTTTTGCACAAGTTGGGGAGATCACTTCCCACAGTTTCATGGATGCTGACAAAAGACTGCTGGGTCAGAAACCAAGGGCTTTATTACTTACATCACCAATACCCAGAAAAATCAGCGTTGTCTTGCACTAGTTCCCGAAGTACCAGTTTCTGTAGACATTGCGGAAAGGGTCAGATGACACCTTCATGAACAGTGGGTTGCATTACAGAAGAGAAACCATGAGCTCAAGGAATCTAGATCTTTTATACTGGACAGTACACATGGCTATTGTGTTCCCTGGAGGGAGACATTATTCCTATCTTCTGAGGCTGCTAACTATACAACTTCCCTTGAAAAATAATCTAGAACAGAGGTTCCCAAACTCCAGAATTTAACGCTTGCTGATCTGAGGTGGAGCTTATGTAATATAGTAGAAATAAAGCGCACAATAAATGTAATGTGCTTGAATCACCCTGAAACCATACCCCCCACCACTGGTCCATGGGAAAACTATCTTCCATGAAGCTGGTCTCTGGTGCCTAAAAGGTTGGAGAACACTAGTCTAGAACAAAGGCAATCAAAGCCTCTATTCATGACATATTCAGAAACAAAAGACACCCACCAACAACTGTCTTCTGACAACCACACAAAAATTAGGTTGAAAAATCTGCTCAAAGAGAGGGGCTCAGGGAGGGTAAACATCCATTTCCAATAGTACCTGCCACATGGCCAATACATATTTCCTTGTCTTTTTTCAAAGCGCCACTTTGGACCCCTCGAGGAGGGAGGGGTGAACAGAGTAAGAAAGCAGAACCCAAGCACACACACAAGCTGACCACCCACGCTACCAGCTGGAGGTGGACTCTTACTTTTCTATGGAGTAGAAGTGTTGACTGATCTTGAATGGACCACTTCTATTTTCTTAAATAAAGGCTACATTTTTCAATCATAAAGTACGCAGAACTATCTTGTACAAGTTGGGGGATAGGAAAGACCTGTGGTCTGCTGAATTTTCACCACGTGGCAGGAGAAAGCTGTTCTTCAGCTCATAAAATATGAAAAGGTGGTGAAAGATAAAGGTGATGAGTTACATTTTGATTATCACCACTTTCCATGCTTCCCTGGTGGCTCAGATAGTAAAGAATTTGCCTGCAATACAGGAGACCTGGGTTCAGTCCCTGAGTTGGGAAGATCTCCTGGAGAAAAGAATGGTAACCCACTCCAGTATTCTTGCACGGAGAATTTCATGGACAGAGTAACCTGACGGGCTACAGTCCATGGGGTCACAAAGGGTCAGACATGTCTGAGTGACTAACTCTTTCATGTTGCTCCATTTGTTGGTTACAGTAATAATGATGACCACCCTTTATTGAATATTTTCACTCTCCAGGTATGTTCTTTTCCATAGATCAATTTATAACAATCCACATGGTAGTGGCTACTATTATGCCATTTAACAGAAGAGAAACGTAAGGCATAGAGAAGTTAAACAACTTGCCCAAGGTTGCGGAGCTGGTAAGTGGTGAAAATTCAGACCCCAATAGCTGACTCCAGAGCCTCACTTTCTAAATACTAGCTTTCTTATAGCATCTGCCTGTGTTAACATAAGCACATGTATAAGAAAAACAATCAAAGAAGATGGGAAGGGAGAGATGTTGCTTTATGGTTGAAACCCACATACCAGCTGAACCACAATGGAAGTCCATACACAATTTTAGAAATAGGCTAACAGTTTTTGAAAGCCCCCACTAAAACTGTATGAGTGGGCAAGTAAAAGACATACTTATCATGGCCTTTTACATTGTCCCTTTGCTTCTTTTGTGGAATTTCATTATTTAATCTATTTAGATTTTATTTTTATCTCTAATACAATGGAATTAAATGGAGAACTCTTAAGTTACTTACAGTTTTCTAAGCCTGATCTATGAAGGCAGATCAAGACCCCTATGACCTCAAAACTTTATAGGCAAAGGGAGAGAAATGTACTTAGATAAATACAATAGAAATAGAGAAAGTGTGCAACTATTAATACATAAAGAGATGGTAAATTGGATTATGTTAGAGAATGATGAAGCTGACACAATTTCAAGAAAGAATAAAATATACTCTAGTTGAGATATGATCTTGTTCCAAATAAATATCATTTTTGGAAATACATTTGGCTAATAAAATTCATGACATTTTCCTCCAGAAATAAATTTTGGGTCATGTGAAAGTTGAATACACAAATCAAAAAAGAGAAGAGTGAACATTTAAGAAACCAATTTTCTGCAGCCTTGAGGAAGCCACAAGAATACCCAGGACCTGTCAATGGTAGAATGAAAATGGGTCATAATCATGCCTTTCACTAGGGAAGAGCTCGTCTTGAGAACCAGTTGAGTTCCCTTCACTCAAAGCATTGGTATCTTGGGAGGTTCATCGTCTTAAAGTCAAGAGATCCAAATTTATTCAAAATTCAGAACTAGCTCTAGTATGACTTACACTAGGCAAATCACTTTACAATTCTGAGCCTCAGTGTTGTCCAGAGCAAAAAAATAATAATGCTGTCAATAATTATAGTAACAAAATACTTCACACTGTATAACATGGGATTAAGAACAGACCGTCTGTTACGTGCGCTGTTGTTGCTATGCTCAGTCGCTCAGTCATGGCTGACTCTGCATCCCGATGGACTGGAGCCCGCAAGATTCTTCTACTGAATTTTCCAGGCAAGAATACTTTTGTGGGTTGCCATTTCCTACTCCAGAGGACCTTCATGACCCAGGGGCTGAACCTACATCATCTGCTAACTAGGTTTGCTTTTCACAGTGCATCAGTTTAGATGTGATTTATAAAGCTTTTAAAATTCATTATTGTAATTATTTCTTTTTATAGGATATTAAATTGTACAGTCCTTTTTAAGAATATACTTTCCTAAGTCCTACTCCAGAGGACCTTCATGACCCAGGGGCTGAACCTACATCATCTGCTAACTAGGTTTGCTTTTCACAGTGCATCAGTTTAGATGTGATTTATAAAGCTTTTAAAATTCATTATTGTAATTATTTCTTTTTATAGGATATTAAATTGTACAGTCCTTTTTAAGAATATACTTTCCTAAGGCTTTTTATATGGCACTCTGTACTTAACCAAAATGCCTGTATTCAAAAAAAAAGTATAAGCTATCTGGTGTCCTATCAGAAAGGCAGAAAAGTAAGCATCAGGTGAATAATCATCACAATATTGTCTCTAAGATATACGGCCTTTAGTTTACTACCCTGCTTATCTGAAAAGGGGACTCAAACTACTTCATCACTTAAAAAAGTAGCTGGAAAATATTTTTATCACTACAAGCTATAATTATTATTATTATTATTATTATTGGAGTATAATTGTTTTACAATGTTGTGCTAGTTTCTGCTGCACAGCAACATGAATCAGCTCAGCTGTATGTATACATATATCCCTTCCCTCTGGAGCCTCCCT
>SJYX01022811.1:82418-106105 GCA_006410675.1 Oreotragus oreotragus | reverse complement strand
GGATGCCATGATCTTCATTTTCTGAATGTTGAGTTTTAAGCCAACTTTTTCACTCTCCTCTTTAACTTTCATCAAGAGGCTTTTTAGTTCCTCTTCACTTTCTGCCATAAGGGTGGTATCATCTGCATATCTGAGGTTATTGATGTTTCTCCCGGCAATCTTGATTCCAGTTTGTGTTTCTTCCAGCCCAGCGTTTCTCATGATGTACTCTGCATATAAGTTAAATAAGCAGGGAGACAATATACAGCCTTGACGTACTCCTTTTCCTATTTGGAACCAGTCTGTTGTTCCATGTCCAGTTCTAACTGTTGCTTCCTTGCCTGCATACAGATTTCTCAAGAGGCAGGTGACGTGGTCTGGTATTCCCATCTCTTTCAGAATTTTCCACAGTTTATTGTGATCCACACAGTCAAAGGCTTTGGCATAGTCAATAAAGCAGAAATAGATGTTTTTCTGGAACTCTCTTGCTTTTTCCATGATCCAGCTGATGGTGGCAATTTGATCTCTGGTTCCTCTGCCTGTTCTAAAACCAGCTTGAACAGCAGAAGTTCACGGTTCACGTATTTGCTGAAACCTGGCTTGGAGAATCTTGACCATTACTTTACTAGCGTGTGAGATGAGTGCAATTGTGCGGTAGTTTGAGCATTCTTTGGCATTGCCTTTCTTTGGAACTGGAATGAAAACTGACCTTTACCAGCCCTGTGGCCACTGCTGAGTTTTCCAAATGTGCTGGCGTTTTGAGTGCAGCACTTTCACAGCATCATCTTTCAGGATTTGAAATAGCTCAACTGGAATGCCATCACCTCCACTAGCTTTGTTCTTAGTGATGCTTTCTAAGGCCCACTTGACTTGTGTGGCATTATTTTTAAATTCTAAATTTAGCACCCTGAAGGCATCAGATCTCAGGGGCCAACTTTTGCTAGGTAAGAAATGTTACAGTTCTTGTGGAAAATGAATGTACTATTTAGCCCAGTACTTGACTTAATTTTCAGGTATTAAATGCAAAACTGCATGTAAACTGGGTTCTATCTTTTAATTCAAAGCATTTGTTTATGCAACATCAGTTGTGTTCTAGCACATTCCTGAGCAATACTCACATTCCTTTTTTTTTTTAATAAATTTTTATTGGCATTTAGTTGCTTTACAGTGTTGTGCTAGCTTCTACTGTACAGCAAACTGAATCAGCAGCACATATACGTATAACCCCTCTCTCTTGGCCTTTCTTCCCATTCAGGTCACCACAGCACAGTAAGTAAAGCTCTCTGTGCTAAGCAGTTTGCTCTCATTAGTTATCTATTTTATACATAACATCAGTAGTGTATATGTGTTCATCCAAATCTCCCTATTCCTCCACGCCCCCCTCCCCCACTTTTGTTAATATTGATTGCTTGTAGCTGTACTAGGAAGGAAGTCTTTAAAGCTTCACCACAAGAAAAGAAAAGAAAAGAATGCCATTTTCTCAGCTAACAAGTATAATGCTTGAGTTGTTCTCACTTACTTTGGAAGCCTGATTGCTATGTGCCAAGCTTGACTAAGTCAAGGAGATCGTTTCCAGATACAGCTATATGTTTATTTAGCTCAAAACCGTTTCCCCAAAATAAAGTCTACAATGTTAATAATTTATTAGTGTGTGTGTGTGTGTGTGTGTGTGTGTGTGCGCACGTGCGCGCACGCGAGCTAAGTCACTGCAGTCGTGTCCAACTCTCTGCGACCCTATGGACATAGCCCACCAGCCTCCTCTGTTTATGGAATTCTCCAGGTGGGTTTCCATGCCCTCTTGCAGGGGATCTTCATGATCCAGGGATCAAACCCGTGTCTTTTACGTCTCCTGCCTTGGCAGGTGTGTTCCTTACCACTGGCGCCACTTGGGAAGCATTATCAGAGTATAACACATGACTGTTTTATATGGTTTATGATANGTTTATGGAATTCTCCAGGTGGGTTTCCATGCCCTCTTGCAGGGGATCTTCATGATCCAGGGATCAAACCCGTGTCTTTTACATCTCCTGCCTTGGCAGGTGTGTTCCTTACCACTGGCGCCACTTGGGAAGCATTATCAGAGTATAACACATGACTGTTTTATATGGTTTATGATAATAATATATTAGGGTGACCAACTCATCATTGTATGCGTGGAACTTTCTGGGGTTTTCTGTTTTTTGCACTGAAAGTCTTATATCCTGGAAACCCCCCAGTCTCAGGCAAATCAGAGCAGGTAATCTAAATAAAGATCTGCTTCGGATAAAACGTCATTTCAAAAATAGTCTATCCACTTAATTTGAAGAAATTAAAAGAAAATAGATTCAATAAATTACCTTCTTTCTTGAAAAAAAAAAAAAAGCAGAGACCAGTATTTAAATTTTTCATTCAAATTCATCAAGTGCTTTCTCTGTATTCAACTTTGGCTCAAATTTTGGGTTATTTTTTCTACAATAAATATGCAATAAAAATTGGTTTCAACTTTTAAGATCCCCAAATTAATATTTTTCTCTACACACAGTCAGACACCACTGGGCAAAACCCCAGACAAGCCTGTAATTGTGCACATACACCCAGAATGAAGCATCTATATTTATAATGCAATTTCAAGACAGTGTATCAGATTTAAGATCTTTATTATCTCTGAGACAGGACAGCATGTAGATAAATGTCCTCATGGTCCAAGCTTTCAAAGAATGTCACCATTTATTCTGTGGATATGCATCTCTGCGCAGCCATGAGTCGGGACTGTGCATGACACAGCTAAATACAATTCTGTTTCCCCAGTCCCCGACTTCTCTTTGCCCCTGAATCTTCCCTTGTCTCTTCTCTGCTCCCTCCTTCAGATGTTCATTTTGAAGATANTGTCATTTCAAAAATAGTCTATCCACTTAATTTGAAGAAATTAAAAGAAAATAGATTCAATAAATTACCTTCTTTCTTGAAAAAAAAAAAAAAGCAGAGACCAGTATTTAAATTTTTCATTCAAATTCATCAAGTGCTTTCTCTGTATTCAACTTTGGCTCAAATTTTGGGTTATTTTTTCTACAATAAATATGCAATAAAAATTGGTTTCAACTTTTAAGATCCCCAAATTAATATTTTTCTCTACACACAGTCAGACACCACTGGGCAAAACCCCAGACAAGCCTGTAATTGTGCACATACACCCAGAATGAAGCATCTATATTTATAATGCAATTTCAAGACAGTGTATCAGATTTAAGATCTTTATTATCTCTGAGACAGGACAGCATGTAGATAAATGTCCTCATGGTCCAAGCTTTCAAAGAATGTCACCATTTATTCTGTGGATATGCATCTCTGCGCAGCCATGAGTCGGGACTGTGCATGACACAGCTAAATACAATTCTGTTTCCCCAGTCCCCGACTTCTCTTTGCCCCTGAATCTTCCCTTGTCTCTTCTCTGCTCCCTCCTTCAGATGTTCATTTTGAAGATACGCTTTTCACTGGGATTAATACAAGGTTTGCATTTACAATTTTCATTTACCAAACAGAAAAATATCTTACTAGAAAGGAATGGTATTAAGGAGAAATGATTTTCCATGTGCCCCGAGGCTGGGCATAGGCAGGATTTGATTTGCTATGTTCAGCTGGAATCTGCATTGATACGTGGAGATGAGAGGGGGTGTTTAATAAAATTTACATTTCATTTTTTCACTTGACATCAGTCTCCTGTCACTCATGGAACTGATGGGGATCCTGCAAATAACTTTCATCAGAATCTAGTTGGGGAGACACTGGGAAATGAGAAGACAGAAGGGAGAGAGGAAGACAAGGACAGTCTGGCTTGTTTTCATCTCATGGTTCTGGGATGGGAACACATCCATGGTGTCTGGAAGTCCTAAAAGCCAGCATCCTCCATCCTGAAGAAGCGAGTGCCAGTGGGACACCCGGGGAGATCCAGGACTGATGCCATCCAGCTGCCCACAGGGGAACCTGCAGATTGAGTGAGGGCTTTAAGCTTCTAGGGGCTAGAAGTGATTCATGTCTGCTGAAAATGAGAACAGGGGACACCCAAGAGACAGGAGCAAATACAAGAGGACTGGTCTTCCTCTTGTTCATGGAAACCATAGAGTCTCTATAGTTGTGTAATGAATCACCACAACTTACTGACTTAAAACAGTATCCACACTGGAATAACACTCAGTCATAGAGAAGAGGGAAATTCTGCCATCAGCAACAACACGGTGAACCTGAAGAACATTCTCTGAGTGAAAGAAGCCAGCATAGATCAAGTCAGGTATGGGCACTTTATTGAATCACATGGTGGCTGATAAAGCAGATGGCATCTTAATCTCTGCCTGTCATATTGTCCTATCTATGACCAGTGGTGCCTGCCCAGGAGAGACAGAATGCACGTGGCTGAGGTCAGCTGGTGCCTTCCTAGAAGTCTGAAGATCAAGAAGGTAAAAAGCAAGGCATGGGATGGGGTCCTCCTCAGGGAGGCATCTGAGAATCAGGAAGGTGTATAGGGTTACCGTGAATCCCAGAAAGAATTCCATAAGGGTCTGTTTCATTGATTGTCAGAAATAACCAGGGCAATTTAGCAAAGGCACTAAACTCTTATTCAGCAGGTGAGGACCCTGTGAGCCAGAAGATACTTGAGTTACACATTGATGAATGTCTTAACACAAGTCCCCTTCCTAAGAATAAAATGAGACATAGAAGTCATGATTACTTTCCATCCATCAGGAAAGTACTATTCAACAATAGTTTGGCATATTTCTCAATACCATCTGAGTCAAAGTGGTTCTTCCTTACTTGATGTGACAAGCAAAGAAGGAATCTAGAGAAACAGCCTCTGCAAGCCCCAGTGGATGGTTCAAGGTTGTGCCTAAACTCTCTTCCTGGCCTTTCTTTTCATACATGCCTCAGACCAAAGTTTACTGGTAATTAACTACCCAATAGTAAATATCAACAAATGACCAATGGGAATTGTATAAATGCCTTAGCTCCCTCACAGTAAAATGGATCAGTTCTAAGGTGTATATTTTATACTTTTTCTCAGAGTTTTCCCTTTTGCTCATTGTGGTAGCTGGCTTAATAACTCAGCTCTTACTGACTCTTTTTTCCTGCGTCGCTTTACCATTCCATGCTTGTTTTTCCTGTGTCTCCTAAACAAGCCACCTGTATTGCTGTCATTCTATTAGTATGTATTTCCAGGGGCACCAAAGCTGTTTTGGATTTTACTAACTGAGTGCCTGACTTTTAAACAACAGAGGCCAAGGTTAAATTACAGCGTGTCACCCTTTCCTGTGGATTTCTGTGAGTTCCCTCATAAATTTCTTAATGACTCAGCCCTTACGGACTCTTTTTTTCCTGCGTCGCTTTACCATTCCATGCTTGTTTTTCCCGTGTCTCCTACACAAGCCACCTGTATTGCTGCCATTCTATTAGTATCTATTTCCAGGGGCACCAAAGCTGTTTTGGATTTTACTAACTGAGTGCCTGATTTTTAAACACCAGAGGCCAAGGTTAAATTACAGCGTGTCACCCTTTCCTGTGGATTTCTGTGAGTTCCCTCATAAACGGTGATTATATTAGACAGTGCTCATCATGGAGGGGATAGTGATATTATACAGAATAAAAACATATTCCTGGTAAATATTTGCTATCTAAACAAAAAGCTCTTTTGGCAGCATCATATTTAGGATTTTACAGAATATTTTATCCATTAACATGGAATCTCACACACTGACGTCTCTGCTAAGGGGATAGTCCAGAATTATAGCAGCAGCTTACAGCTGTAGAGTCCATTAGTTTTACTCTGTATTCCTCTAATAAGAAGGAATTACATTGATATTAGAACGAAATGGCTTGTTTAAGATTTGGTTTTTGTATCAGCTAATAGATACTGTCTTGAGAGACGTGTATTCCATCCTAAAAGTCTCGGTAATGTCTTAGACCAGTGACCAGTTATATCATATCAAGAACACACAGTTTGGAAACCAAGGAATGAAAATATGTGTGATCACTCTAAATAAAGTCCCTAGTAACCCACTTCAAGAGTTTTGCTATCTGCCTTAATCCCTTTTTGGCACTGGTCAGTTTAAAAGTCCTTCTGTCCAAGGGAAGAATTTTTATATTAGTGGATACAAAAATAGTTATGGGGCTTGCTTAATGGCTCAGATGGTAAGGAATCTGCCTGCAATATAGGAGATCCAGGTCTGTTCCCTGAGAGAGTGCCCTGGAATCTCTGCTGGAAGAGATTGATGACATGGAATGGGCAGGTAAAGTAGACAGTTGTGCTGAACTTTTAGCCTTCATGATACTACTAAAGTAACGACTTAAATACATTTGTTTTATGCTCATTATTTTTTCTTCTTTCTAGTTGTTTTTCCTGAATTAACTTTTATAAGGAGCAGTGTTCTTTATGATATTTTATTGAAAAAATTAATATATGTTATAATTTGAAATCTCTGGAATCTTGCATCAAATCTTATTGGTCATGAGTATTTTTTCAAAAATCATTTCTGAGTTGTTAGTATTGAAAACATTCAGAAGTGAGATTCAGTTATATTTGTTTTGTGTTATGTCATTTGGTTATGAAATCAAGGAAATAATAATCTCTTAAAATCAGTTTGGCATTTTCCTTTTCTTTGTATTTCTGGAACATATGAAGTAACAAATAGGCTATCTATCACTTGGAGGTTTGGTAAGATTTATACCTAAGATGGTGGGAAGATTTTTAAATTTTCTGTCTAAAGTACTTTAATCAGTATTGGTTAATTCGTATTCTATATTTCTATGTAATTAACATTTTATATTAAGTTATCTGATATTTTATCTGATTTTAACTTTTGGGTTGCAGCTTAAATACTATTGTCATATAAACAATTACCTACTATACTTATACTTAGGTTTTCATTTTTCTAATTGTGGCATCTCTTTCTATTTAACTAATCTGGCTAAAATTTTATCTATTTCCTTTAACTTAAAAAAATGTTCCCTAAGTTTCCTTGTTTTCTGCTTCATTAGTTTCCACTATTTTCTTTATCGTTTTCTACTTTCTTTTTCCTTGTGGGCTTATCTGTTATTTTTCTATTCACTTATTCCTAACATCTGTTTCCAGTATTAAGGTTTTAGGCGATTGGTTTACCTTTTTCTTGCCATTTTACTTGCATCATCAACTTATATCTATTGGTGATATTTTTATTTAACCTAAGCATTATTAAGTTTCCATTATGATTTCTTTTCTGACACTTTAATTATTTGGGTGTATATTTGTGCATATATGCGTATTTGGTTTTTCCCAAATACAACAGTTATTTTTTCCCATAATTTTTGTTATTGATTTATAGTTTCATTGCATAGTGATAAAAAAAATGTTCTTTAATATAACTGCCTCTTTCTCCAGATTTTATTCATTTTCAGTTCATGATTTTTATTTCAAGATTCAGTTCAGTTCAGTCGCTCAGTCGTGTTCGACTCTTTGCGACCCCATGAATCGCAGCACGCCANTAAAGAACCAAAGTTGAGCCTTCAGTCTATGGCTTATTATGTTCAGTGACATAAGAGTGAATCAAGGAGAGAAGGTATCACAAGGGTCAAGAGAGGAAACTGTTTCAAGAATGGGGAAGAGAAAGGATGGGGTTAACATGCAAGATGAAGACAGGCTCATGCTTTAGAATTGGCAATATGGAGGTTGCTGGTAACTGCCGTAAAAAAGCAGCCTCTTCTGCAGAGGAGTCAGAAGTGTATTGGAATGCCTGGAAGAATAAATGAAAATGGAAGAAGTAATTTAACCTGTGAACAAAAGTCTCAAACAGTGTTAATGGAATGGGTTAAGAAAATGGGAAGAGATATGAAGGGGCCTATAGAATCAAAGAATGTCTGATTTTTTTTTCTTTTAAGTGGGAGCTACTCAATCATGTTGGACAGTCATGGGGACACCCCAGTAGATGGGGAGAGATTTATGATGTTGAAAAGAGAGGTGAGAACTGAGTCAGTGGCATCCATGAGAATAGAATATAGGTGGAAAAAATTCCAAGGAGAAAAAAATGGTTGGTATTACTAGATTTATAGCCCAAATTATAGCACTTCTAGAGTTGTCAGAATTATAGATAAGCACACAGGATTATTTATTTACTCTCAAATTTAAAAAAAAAATTAAGATTTTTTTTTAACATGGACCACTTTTAAAGCCTTTATTGAATTTATTACCTTATTCCTTCTGTTTTATGTTTTGGTTTTTTTTTGGCTATGAAGTATGTGTGACCTTAGCTCCCTGAACAGGTATCAAACCAGCACCCCCTGCACTGGAAAGGGAAGTCTTAAAAACCAGACTGCCAGTGAAGTCCCTAAGAAACTTTGGAGCATATCATTCCTCCCACCACACCCTTTGAAGCCCATGGCCTTTTGACTTAAGCCTCTATCTCTCAAAAGTCTGAGCCTCTGGAGCCTACTTAGTAAGTGTGTTGCGACAGCTGCTACCAAGAGGCAGCTTTTGTGTTTAGGGTTATAGCAACACTTGCTCTAGGTTTAGAATAAGTCCTCGTGGAGCAGGGCTGGAAGGAGGGCAGGCTGTGGCACCGATCTGGTGAGAGGCGTGTTATCCAGCAGGAATTCTCAGTGCTATGAGTGTCATGCCGGGTCCACTCATGACTTAGGGTTAGCAATCGTTTTCCCATTGTCTCCTCAATATGAATAACGGAAAAGCCATTCTCTCATATCCAAATCTTACTAAGAGATGTTGAGCCCATAGACATACACACCTGTACCCTAAGGTCCTTCACACAGAGGGGCCCCCGGTGACATACCCTGTATGACATTCCAGGGACACTGTGATGAGAACATAGACTTGTCAGCACTGTAATCATTGCCCACTATGGAACATTCTTTTCCTCATTCAGAGATTTTCCCTACTCTTCCTTTTATTCCTTCCTGGACTCTCTTTCCAGTCCATTCATCTCTCCGTCCACTCTTTATTTCTCTCAGATATTCGTCTCCTCTCTCTTTGTAAAAGTTTTTTCCTATAAGCAATTTCTAAGCCTGGGTATTGCTAATCTTTGGACAACCAAAACATGGAGAAAATATTTCTAATTTTTATTTTTATTAGTAGTATATTTTAAGAAAATATTGAAATTCAAAAAGATATAAAATATGAAGTACAAATCTCCTCATATTCCCTACTCTGTTATCTAAAGGTAGCTCATTTAAAAATATGTATTGGCTATCTCTCCATAATTTTTTGTACATAAATCAACAATAGATAAAAGCACACTATACCCATTTTCTTGCAACTTACTTTATGTTTTTTTAGCCTAATGGTATATCTTGAATAATTTTCTACATCAGTCATTCTACTAGATAGATGTACCACTAAATTAAGGAAAATTTTAAAAAGAAGCAGATACATTAATTTTCCCCCCCAATTTAGCCTTGCACCTTTGTAAGGATTCAGTAACTGTTTATTATAAAGTGGAGAGAAGAATGATATTTCTCACATTTTTGAAAGGAGATTGATTTTTTTTCCTCTTGTTATGGCTACTCATTTTAAAATAAAAGATATAATAATAAATGAGTCATCATTTCTGAGACTGAAATAAGGAATGATATGGAGAAATCAGCTTCTCAGGTGGCTCAGTAGTAAAGAATACGCCTGCAATGCAAGAGTCGCAGGTTTGATTTCTGGGTGGGGAGGATCCCCAAGAGAAGGGAAAAGCAACCTGCTCCAGAATTCTTGCCTGGGAAATCCCACGGGCAGAGGAGATTGGCAGGCTACAGTCCTGCCAATGGAGTGGCAGAGTCGGACACCACTTAGCAACTGAGGACACATGCACAGAGATATCAACTCACACTCCAGTAAATTCTAGAAAGTCCTGCAAATGTGTTAAACAAAACTTCTGTCTCAAAACAGAACAGATTGATGGGCAGAATCTATTCTTTTTTTGAATTGTTCCAAGCAAAGAAATCTCCAGTCTGTTTTGAGGTAGAAGAAATGTTTATAAACAACCAAATCTATGAATTTGACCATTTAAACCTCATTTAATTTTATAAAAAGATGTTTTATCCCTTAAAAAATTACATTCTGGAAATATGGTTTGTCTCTCAAATATGTCTGTAATTGGTCACAGTGACACAGTGTAAGCTGAAATCAATTGTTCTACATTCAGTACAGTAATTCCTTCTGCTTATAGTTCTTTCAACATTAACAATGAATACAAGTTCTGGAAACAAAATATGGAATAAATACATGAATTTAAATGACAGAATTAATTAAAATCCTTTACTTTTACTGACATGTACATGACATTTTATAGAAGCTTGGTTGAATAATATTTACATGTGATCTATATTCAGTTTCATCATATTCATTTTGCATATAGTTTGCATACATTTCAATGTACAGTAATTTTATACATTCAGAGTTAGATTGCTAGAAGGAAGGGAATCACTCAACTGAATAATCTATGAAAGAGAAGGGCTCTGAAGGACTAAATCCTCTTGGTACTCAGCAGCCTCTTTGGGTGATGAGATGGGAAATCTGCTTCAGAATACAACCTTGGTTAGATTGGCCAAGGCTTTCTCTCTGAGACACACATGAAGCTCTGTCAGAGACTGATACCTTCCCTGTACACAATCCCCCAAATTCAAGAGATAATGAAAACTACTCCAGCTACCATCATTCCCCTCAGCTTTAACAGCCATAAATACTTACAAATAATTTTGAATGGTCTAGAATTTTAGTTTGTTCAATATCTTGGGGGAAAGGAGTCCTTCAAACATAGAAAATCAGAAATGGGAGACAAAGAGTTCTTTGAAATTACACAAGAACAAGACATTTTAAATTGCTTATTTGAAGAAAGGGTAAGTTTTGATATTGGTAGGAAACATTCACTGGGTCCCCTATGTTAATGATGTGAGTAAGTTTGGGGTTGGCTTTATCTAATCAGCTCATCTTCAGACATAAATGAACCAAGAACTGCTTTCTTTGCCTTTAGCATTTACCCCATTCTCCCATTTTTGGAGGAGGAAAAAAAAGACTGCCTTAACTATAGGTTGGGGATTCTGGCCAGACTCTGAAATCCCAAGACACATGCAAGAGCCCTCCATGTTACTCTGGATAATTCTGGTTGTTATTCAGGTCCAAAGAGTCCATTCTGGACTTGGGGATCCTAGATTTTGTTGGCATAGAGTTAATAGGTCAACTCTGGCTGTTCCCAAACAAGCATAGGATCAAACTTGCCTTCCAGAAAGATCAGGGTTTAGCATGGAGGATGGAGGATGGAAAAAAAGATAGTAGAAATTGGGAGAAGGGTAAAGAAGGTGCAGAAATGACAGCTGGTTGCTGACTTTGGCGGAGAAGGCAATGGCACCCCACTCCAGTATTCTTGCCTGGAAAATCCCATGGACAGAGGAGCCTGGCGGGCTGCCATCTATGGGGTCACACAGAATTGGAAACGACTGAAGTGACTTAGCAGAAGCAGCATCAGCTGACTTTGGGAAACGGTTAGATAGAAAAAGTCAAGTCATGGGTGATTTCTAGATTTCTGGCCTGAATGAGGTCATGCCATGTATTATGTGAGGGCAATGTAATACTGGAAGACAAAAGACATACTTTCTCACTAATGCCTTCAAATGATGACTTTCTGCCATCATTGGAAGCATAAATCTAGTGCAAGCTCTCAGTAGGCAATTCGATAAACAGTACAGAGTTCAGGAAAGACACCTGGGTTGGAAATGGAGGTGCTGAAAGGGAGAATGTATAGATAGACCCTTAGTAAGCAGTTTTTATATTTCTCAAAAGCCTTAACTACAAATGCTTTTGTACTAAAGAATCATAGCTCTCTGAGGACCCAGAGAAGCTAGCATAATGTCCTGGGGAAGGCTGCCTACCTCCTTTCAGAGGCAGCTTTAAGGTCTGAGATGTCAGTAAGACATCTGAAGAATGGACACAGAAATTGAGAACTTTCCCACCAGCTTGTGAAGAGTGAGACATACTTTCTCACTGATGCTCTCAGACAATGACTTTCTGCCAGTAGTGCCTCCTCTTGGGCTAATTCCAGGACATTATTATTTAAAATTCTGCCATAAAAGAGTGTTTCTTCCTCTGTTCTAATGCAAACGTGTAAGACATCCCTTTCATTTTTCAGAGACTGGAAAATTCTGGTTTAGATAAAAGCTGAGAGCAAGTTCTTACTAGATATTTTCTTTACCTTAGCTGTCTTGGCTTCACTCATTTGTACAAAAGATCTTCCAGATACATAGTTGGGCTTGCTTAAAGTATCACTTAGTTTGGATATAAATGGGTCCTCTGCAAATGTGTGAATTGGGTGAAGCTTCCTTTCATATCCTTACTCAACTCATCAACATGGTTAACCCTCTGCCCTGGTTTCAGTCTGAACCCTCAGCACAAAGCCTAGAGAGGCTGCACATGATATGATCTCTCGCATGCATTATCTTTCCCCAAAAGCAGTTCTCTAGTTATTCTCTAATAATTAATTTAGCTGATAATCCACTTGGCCACTTGGTCATCTCTTTTCTCCCAATACAGTTTCCTTCCACTTTTTTATGTGGCTCAGTTATTAAAAGAAAGAACTATTGAAAAAATTATTGGGCCCATGGACCATTTCCTTACCCAGACTTGCTATTCTTATATTCTTGACCTTAACTAAAATATCAGCAAAGCCCAGGAGAATATAATTTCCAGGTGTCAATACTCACGAGGAGCAAAGATGATATGTTTGCTCAACTATGGGCTCCTAATAATGACTGAATTTAAGTTGTGAAATAAAATCAGTTTGTGAAAAATCAGGCAAGTGCCTTATGGTTGGAAGGTAAGCTCTAATAGACCAGAGAGCGGGGTCTTTTCTTGTCCTTCAAATATTCCCATAGGATAAAGAAATGTTTTGCTCTAACACTGCAGAAACAGCTATAGCCATCCAGACCTTGTCATGATCCCTTCAGTAAGAGAAGTGAAGTCGCTCAGTCATGTCCGACTCTTTGTGACCCCATGGACTGTAGCCTACTAGGCTCTTCTGTCCATGGGATTTTCCAGGCAATAGTCCTGGAGTGGATTGCCATTTCCTTCTCCAGGGGATCTTCCCAACCCAGGGATCGAACCTAGGTCTCCTGCATTGTAGACAGACGCTTTACCATCTGAGCCACCAGGGAAGTCCTCAGTAAGAGAAGCTCAAAGCATTGTGGGTAATCATTCTAGAACAGAGGTCCCCAAACCTTTTGGTACCGGGGACCAATTTCATGGAAGAACATTACATTTATTATGCACTTTATTTCTAATCTAATGCTGCCATTGATCTTACAGGAGGTTGGAAACCCCTGTGGCCTGGAGGTTGGGGACCTTGTCCTAGAAGAAGCTTAATGCCACTCCCTACTATAATAAATCAGCTTGCAGTGGGAAGCCTGTCCCTTCTCCAGTGGATCTTCCCAACCTAGGAATCGAATCGGGGTCTCCCGTGTTGCAGCCAGATTCTTTATCAACTGAGCTATCAGGGAAGCCCTTTAATAAATCAGCATTATACCTTTATTAAAATTGCAAAATCAATAAGATAACCAGCTTAAGATAAAAACAAGTAAAAAAATCAGTATTGGGAACTTATTGCTTGCCTAGCATTGGACTAAGATTCATGATTAATTAAAAAGGTATGTTAGATATTGTTTCAACCTACATCACTTATATGACTATCTTCCATGTTAAAGTTGAAAAGGAAGAATTCAGAATCCATCTTCTCCCTTCTGAGCTTCCAAGATAGCATAGTGTCAAAGAATCTGCCTGCCAATGCAAGAGACACAGTTTTGATCCCTGGGTTGGGAAGAGCCCTTGGAGAAGGAAATGGCAATCCACTCCAGTATTCTGGCCTAGAAAATCTCATGGAGAGAGAAGCCTAGTGGGTTACAGTCCACAGGGTCACAGAGTTGGACACGACTGAGCACACACGCGCATATTCTCCCTTCTTAGTCCAAACTGGTCAGCCCTCATCTTCCCTGCTCATCATGATCCAGATATATTTTGAACACTTTAACCTGCAGCCCAAATGTCCTCACCACTCCTCAATCACAGCTGTTCCTGAACAGCCTCCGGATGTACTGAATGGAGGCAGAATGCCTCGGGGGCACCACAGGAGCCTGGCTTCTCCTGGGAAAGCCCTAGACTGATGTGCCCCTTGCCGAGCTGACTCTGGCCCTGCAAACGCTGCCTCTCCCGTCTGAGGTCTGGGCAGAGCAGCAGCAGCTGATCTTGGCCTGCCAGCTGGTATCTCAGCACCTGCTCCTGGGCCCCCTTCCAGCCCCCACTCTCCTGCAGGTACCCCTGCTGAGCAGGAGAGCCTGGAGTACAGGTGTTCCTCTGCGATGTGACACTGGCAATACTGGGGGCAGGCACAGCGGCCTCTTCTCGGCTGCCGCCTTCCTCTCGGGCCACACGGTGGCCCACCTTCCTTCTGGACACACCATTCAGGGGCTGATGGGGGAGCTGGTTCAGCTTGGCCAGCACGACCTTCATCCGCAAATCTGTGAGAGACAAGACGGAGGAGAAGAAACAGAGTTAGTTCTCAATCAGCTGACTGTACATTTTGCATATTTAACATTCCTGAAAAGATATCACCAAATAATTAAAGACTGAGTTACACCAACTTACCGATTTCTAAATATCGTTGGGTGTACACTTTTTCAGAAAACCCATGTCTCCCACACCCATCAGTTAATTAATTGATAATTAATATAAATTGTCTAATACAAATTTGATAATATAGCATCCCAGAAAAAACTTTTACAATAATAATAAATCAATCAGGATTTTTCATCGTAAGCATGGCAGCTTAAAAATGAAAATTAGGCTAGAATCAGATCTTACTATGGGGGTGAACTCACACCTGTATTAATAAACATGAAACCAGTCTTATTAATACTTTTGACTTTTATGCCAAATTCACAATTTGAATATATTTTATTTTATAAAAACAAACATATGCAGAGATAAATATATAAATAAATATTTATAAGAGTATGTATATATAATTACTCACCTATAAGAATTATCTTAAAACACACCCGAGGCCTGAAATATTTTTTCCACCCTGTCTTTATAAACCCTCTGCCTTCTTTTACTCACATCCCCAAATTTCTCTCTTTCTTCAGAAAGTATTTCCTAACTCATGAACGTCTAATTCTCATAATTCGTTGGGTATTGAGGGATGTATTCACAAACGTTGAGAAAAGGGGACTATTTCTTCTAGATAGCTGAATTTTATTTTATTTTATTTCTTTACTTTACAATATTATATTGGCTTTGCCATACATCAACATGAATCCACCATGGGTGCACATGTGTTCCCCATTCTGAACCCCTCTCCCATCTTCCTCCCCATCAGATGTGTATAAGAGACAGGTATTGAGGGATGTATAAAGCCTAGTTTTATAAACAATAAAGTTCTATAGTTAAACTTTGGGAGTTAGTGTAAAAAAAAAAAAACTACTTTATTAAATTATTTTTAATCAAATTAAAGGTAATTCAAGATTGTTAATGCCACTCATACATTTACATTCCAGTGTGTATTCCTTGAAGAAAGAAAGGCTAATAATCATTTAAAGTAACACTTTTATAGCAATTATATGCTGGGTACCAGGTTTTATATATATATGTAAATATATATATACATAATTATGGTTTTTCCTGTGGTCATGTATGGATGTGAGAGTTGGACTGTAAAGAAGGCTGAGCACCAAAGAATTGATGCTTTTGAACTGTGGTGTTGGAGAAGACTCTTGAGAGTCCCTTGGACTGCAAGGAGATCCAACCAGTCCATTCTGAAGGAGATCAACCCTGAGATTTCTTTGGAAGGAATGATGCTGAAGCTGAAACTACAGTAATTTGGCCACCTCATGTGAAGAGTTCACTCATTGGAAAAGACTCTGATGCTGGGAGGGATTGGGGGCAGGAGGAGAAGGGGATGACAGAGGATGAGATGGCTGGATGGCATTACTGACTCGATGGACATGAGTCTGAGTGAACTCCAGGAGTTGGTGATGGACAGGGAGGCCTGGCATGCTGCGATTCATGGGGTTGCGGAGTCAGACATGACTGAGCGACTGAACTGAACTGAACTGAACTGATATATATATATACAACATTTAATCCTTACAACAACCTTCTGAAGTAAGTGTCATTACCATCTCCCTTTTAGAAGGGAAGCCATTGAGATACAGGGATTAAGTAACTTCTCAAGACCACAAATAATATAATAGTACATCTTACTGTACAGAAGTTAAGATCTGTGACTCCAGAGTTGTAGTGAGAGAACCAAACAATGCTGTGTACAATTAAAGCTAGCAAAGGGGAGTTAAGAAGAATGCTTGGCTAAATACATGCATCAGAGTGTGGCACACGTGGGAATGTCATCTTCCATGTGCCTTAGAGTAAAATAAAAGGTTGAGAACTACCCTAAACCCCTGAGAGGCAGTACTGTTACTGACATTTCCCCTCCCTGATTTTCTAATTTCTCATCAAATGCATTAACATGAATTTTTATACATACATACTTTTATATACAAAGTAAATGCTAATTGATAAACCTGTGCATTATACTTCTCTCTCAGTTTACTGAGCCTGTCTTGGCTTATGTTAGGAGAGAATCAGCAAGTCTGGCTTCCCTGTTGGCTCAGATGGTAAAGAATTTGCCTGCAAGGCAAGAGACCTGGATTCGATCCCTGAGATGGGAAGATCCCTGGAGAGGGAAACATATAATATACTGCTGATTTGGAACAGTAAAACAAGATAAAGTAATCATGTTGTTTATATTGTTTTGATGATGTGTCTGTTAATCTTCTGTGAAACTCATGTTACCCACATCTTCTCTCCTCCTCCACAGTCATTTCTCCTAACGTGTAACCGCTATGGTCCCCTAACTATAGGATAATTCTCTTGTTTAGAGCTTCCAGGTTATCCTAGTCTCCCTATGGGACTTCAAATCCTTCCAGAACTGTTCCTTGACAGCTCAAAGGCATGGATTTATGCCGCAATACTTGTTGACTGGAGTTTCTCATTTGACTTGTGCAACTGTTTCTATTATTGGTCACCTTTCCTTGCATGACGGTCTCATCTTCCTCTTAGGACTCTGAGTTCCTTCAGGGAAGGAACTTTTTTGCCATCAACCTTGTCCCTCTATTAAGCCCAGCCCTATGCTGAGTCCTGAGTTTGGTGTCATCTCTATAATTACTGCTCCCACCAGGAGGAAAAGACATAGTTTATCAAGATCAGCAAATAACCAAAGAATAGGAGTAATAAATTGTCAGGTAGACGCAAACTTAAAAAAGGAAAATGGGCTTTGAATTTTTATCCCTTGGTAAAACCAATACCACTTCATGTAAGGGGAATCAAACACTGCAAGTCATCTATTTTCAATCCATTGAAGATATTGTTATCCTATTTTTGAGAGACCGTCTTTGGAAATCTATTCCCCCTTGTTCTTCAAGTCTGCATCTATTCATGAAAGACTAACACGAGCGTAGCTTTCCTTTGCAAGCCCCCAAACATTTAAAAATCTCCCATGAATTATTTACACGGCAGCTCCAATCAGCAACATACCTGACAGACTCCCCAGCCGAAATGAAAGTGTGCTGTGTAAAGGTGTCGAGGGAGGCTGGCCGCCTCCCACTGTGAGGTTATAGACAGAACTAAGTCAGCACACATTATATGTCAGCGCCGACATCAGAAAGAATCCGATCCTTTGATCTTGGACCTCCACAGGAAGCTTAGATCTCAGACAAATTAGATAAAAAATGAATTTATAGCAGATATATGTCCTAAGGCATTTAGCTGAATGTTTGGGTCTTAGGGAAGGAAGAATAGTGAGTATCAAAACATATGCAACAGCAAGACTCCTTTCCACCTCCACCTTGTTGGTGAATCCCCATTAAAATAGAAAGATAAGATTTCACATTTCCCCTCTATGTCTCTTAAGAGTCCTGTTGGTGGGTTTGATCAAGCTTCAGGGAGACTATGGGAACATATATCCTTACTCTATGAAAAAGAGGCAGGCTTAGTGGTTTGGGGTCCATGCAAGTTCATCCACAGTTGGCTGTAATTTTTCTTAGGTATCCTTAACCTCTTTTGGCTTCTAGAACTTTCTTGGGCAACCAATATCCTGAGCCTATGATTTTAAAGATTTGTGTGGGTAGTAGTCGTTAGCTGCTTCTTCTTCTTTTTTTTTTTTTTTTTGCTTGCTTTTTGATCATTCACCAGTTTGCTATATTTTTTAAGATTCCACATATAAGTGATATCCAACAGTATTTGTCTTCCTCTGTCTGACTTCACTCACCCATTTCTTTTGCAATGGGAAAATTAACAATGAATAGCCCCTCCCTCCACACCACTACCTCTCTTTACTTTTATAGCCTAGTCCCCATGTGCTGCATTTACTTTAGGATGACTTGGATTCAGTATGAAAGACCCAATATAAGCTCCTCTATCTTGAAGCCTAAATAGGGTCTAAAGCAGAAAGACAGACAGTGGATCAACCAACATAAAGAACAGACTCCACCTTGGCTTCTCATTTGTCAATAAGGGGAACAGTCCTGCCCACATATTGAAGAAGATATACACAATAATTAATAAATAACATTAACTTATTAATTGGAAAGAATTGCTATTAATGACAAATATAAGTACTGGGCTTCCCTGGTGGCTCAGCGGTAAAGAATTCACCTACAAATGCAGGAGACCAGGGTTCAATTCCTGGGTCGGGAAGATCCCCTGGAGAAGGAAATGGCAACCCACTCCAGTATTCGTACCTGGGAAATTCCGTATACGGAGGAGCAAGGAATCAAACACAACTTAATGACTGAGCACGCATGCATTATAAATACTATCATCTATGTTTTTTCTACATTATTTGTTCTTTTAAATGAAAAATGATTATCTATTTTTAATAGGAAATGAATGATGAATAAGGAAGTATGGAAATTTTTAAAAGGTAAAGAAAAAGTGTCTTTCATTCTACATTATACCATAAGTGATCTCCACTTTATTATTCCTGTAATACTCTAGCAGTGGTTATGTTTTAGTAAACCTAATTTAAATCATTAATCTATTCAAAGTTTACTTTGGTAATTTTTTGAAGTATGAATCTAGATTACTAAATGTTCTAAGAAGTCAAATTTATAGCCCCATTAATAGATGAATACTTCTGTGTTCCTTTATTTTTATTATTTTCATCATAACTTATATTTCTATACCTAATATCTATATCTACACCTAATTGAGATTATTTCTCCTAATGCTCATATATTCTTGTATCAGTATCACATTATCTGAAGAACAGTGACATAAGTATTGTGTCTCTGGTTGAGCTACCTTTGCCCATTGCCAAAAATTCCATTTCCTATAAAAAATTAGTTTTCTGTCATTGATCTATAGTTTCTGAAGAATTTTAGAATCATCTTATACTGTTTTATTCTATAGAAAATAATTGAAATGGTGTTAAACATTGAGCCACCAGGGATTCCTAAATCAAAGTTAATTTAGAAATAAATATGGTCTTTGTAATATTAATTAATCTAATTAGAAACACGCTGTAATTCCCTATGTATTTGTCCTTAAACTCTTCAATGAAATACAGTTTATTTTTTATGTAAATCCCACATATCTCTTGTTTTTCCCGAGACAGTATATTCTTTCGTCACTATTATATATTTATCTCTCTTAACTGTATACCCTGGCTTATACAATATGATTTTCGCTTAGACTGACATTATATTTGACTAATTTACTCAAGCTATTAATAAATATAGTAGTTAATGGTTGAATCTTTAAGTTATCATTAAACAATCTTCTGTAAATCATATGTATTTTCTCCAAAATTATCCTCTAAATTTTGTTTTAAAGTTGACTGTTTCTTCCCATTCCAAATATATATGTTATAAAATTTTGGTAAGAATGAGTTCTTTACTTTATCATCACTTAAGTAGAAATTCTTCTAATATTCAGTTGTTAAAAATTATACTGGATCTTGGTTGCAAATAGCATTGGAACTCCCCATTTATTTACTAGGCAGGCTTTTATTCCTGGTAATTTTTTAAAAGTTTTCTTTAAGGAATAAGTGATAGATTATGTTTTTTCAATTAAGAGATGTTCATATCTTTTTATTATATGGTATGGACATGCTAGTTATTAATAATTTCCAAATATAGTTTGACTTTCTTGGGAACTTAGTTCAATTTCTGATCCTGAACTGTTTTGCTCTTCTCTGCTTCCAGATGTCTTGAGGTCAGCAGCCCACTCCTCTCCTCTCCCTGCTATTTCTATAGATTTGTACTTAAAAAAGGTAAACTGACAGTCTTTTTAATTTACATTCACAAAACACACCATATATAGTCAGTAAGATTCAAATGCGGTAGATAAGAAATCTATGAAGTTAATGTTTACAGTTGCACTTGTATAGTATGGACCTCCTTTTCTCCTGTAAGTTTTCCATCAACACTGGGGACATGGATTTCACATACACAAGCACACAAGTGATTAGAGGCCACAGATCAGGGTACTATTTGGAGAAGGCAGCACTAAGGTCTGCAGCAATAACTCTACCATAAAGACAGAGGGAGTCGTCAGGAACACAGGGAGAGGGAACTCAGGTGGCCGGCAGGCAACATCACCTAGAAGGAAGGCATCACATTTTGCCCACTGATAAGACCCCAAAAGGCAAAATGCAAAAAGGCAAAATGGTTGTCTGATGAGGCCTTACAAATAGCTGAAGAAAGAAGAGAGGCTAAAAGCAAAAGAGAAAAGGAAAGATATATCCATTTGAAGGCAGAGTTCCAAAGTATAGCAAGGAGAGATAAGATAGCCTTCCTCAGTGATCAATGCAAAGAAGTAGAGGAAAACAGTAGAATGGGAAAGACTAGAGATCTCTTCAAGAATATTAGACATACCAAGGGAACATTTCATGCAAAGATGGGCTCGCTAAAGGACAGAAATGGTATGGATCTAACAGAAGCAGAAGATATTAAGAAAAGGTGGCAAGAATACACAGAAGAACTGTACAAAAAAGATCTTCACGACCCAGATAATCAGGATGATGTGATCATTCACCTAGAGCCAGACATCATGGAATGTGAGGTCAAGAGGGCCTTAGGAAGCATCACTATGAACAAAGCTAGTAGAGGTGATGGAATTCCAGTTGAGCTATTTCAAATCCTGAGACATGATGCTGTGAAAGTGCTACACTCAATATGCCTGCAAATTTGGAGAACTCGGCAGTGGCCACAGGACTGGAAAAGGTCAGTTTTCACTCCAATCCCACAGAAAGGCAATGTCAAAGAATGCTCAAACTACCACACATTTGCACTCATCTCACACGCTAGCAAAGTAATGCTCAAAATTCTCCAAGCCAGGCTTCAACAATACATGAACCATGAACTTCCAAATGTTCAAGCTGGATTTAGAAAAGGCAGAGGAACCAGAAATCAAATTGCCAACATTTGTTGTATCATAGAAAAAGCAAGAGAGTTCCAGAAAAACATCTACTTTTGCTTTATTGATTATGCCAAAGCCTTTGAGTGTGTGGATCACAACAAACTGTGGAAAATTCTGAAAGAGATGGGAATACCAGGCCACCTGACCTGCCTCTTGAGAAATGTGTATGCAGGTCAAGAAGCACCAGTTAGAACTGGACATGGAACAACAGACTGGTTCCAAATTGGGAAAGGAGTACGTCAAGGCTGTATATTGTCACCCTGCTTATTTAACTTATATGCAGAGTACATCATTCAAAATGCCAGGCTGGATGAAGCACAAACTGGAATCAAGATTGTTGGGAGAAATAACTTCAGATATGCAGATGACACCATCCTTATGGCAAAAAGTGATGAAGAACTAAAGAGCCTCTTGATGAAAGTGAAAGAAGAGAGTGTTAAAGCTGGCCCATTACTTCATGGCAAATAGATGGGGAAACAATGGAAACAGTGAGAGATTTTTTTTAGAGGGCTCCAAAATCACTACAGATGGTGACTACATCCATGAAATTAAAACAGATGTTGGATGTTGCTTACTCCTTGGGAGAAAAGCTATGACCAACCTAGACAGCTTATTAAAAAGCAGAGACATTACTTTGCCATCAAAGTTCCATCTAGTCAAAGCTATGGTTTATCCAGTAGTCACATATAGATGTGAATTGGACTATAAAGGAAGTTGAGTGCCAAAGAATTGATGCTTTTGAACTGTGGTGTTGGAGAAGACTCTTGAGAGTCCCTTGGACTGCAAGGAGATCAAACCAGTCAATTCTTAAGGAAATGAGTCCTGAATATTCATTGGAAGGACTGATACTGAAGCTGAAACTCCAATACTTTGGCCACCTGATGCGAAGAACTGACTCTTTTGAAAAGGTCCTGATGCTGGGAAAGACTGAAGGCGGGAGGAGAAGGGGACGCAGAGGTTCAGTGGGTTGGATGGCATCACCAACTCCATGGACATAGGTTTGAGTAAGCTCCAGGAGTTAGTGATGGACAGGGAAGTCTGGCATGCTGCAGTCCATGGAGTCGCAAAGAGCTGGACATGACTGAGCGACTGAACTGAAGACCCCAAAAGATGTGCAGTCATTATCCTGTTGTTAATCTTATGAACCAGAATAAAATTTCTCCATCTCTTTTAGAGGAGACAAGAGGCTTTATTTTTGTCAACTGTTGTAGAAATTGCTGGAATCCAGGGGTGTCTGAAAAGGGGAGGGGGGATGGAGATGGACCCATTCTATCTCTGCCTTCACCATTCACTTAACAGTTCAGTTCAGTTTATTCACTTAACAACGGTCATCAATGATCTCCTTTTATAATGCCCTCTAGCATTAGAAAAGATACAGATCTAATAGGGAGGCATCTGGACAAGATGAACACAAATAATTATATTACATATAAAAGATGTTAAGTGAATAAAAGGGAAGTGTCACAAACGTTGAGAAAAGGGGACTATTTCTTCTAGATAGCTGAATTTTATTTTATTTTATTTCTTTACTTTACAATATTATATTGGCTTTGCCATACATCAACATGAATCCACCATGGGTGCACATGTGTTCCCCATTCTGAACCCCTCTCCCATCTTCCTCCCCATCCCATTCCTCTGGGTCATCCCAGTGCACCAGCCCCAAGCATCCTGTCTCATGCATCGAACCTGGACTAGCGATTCGTTTCACATATGATAATATACATGTTTCAACGCTATTCTCCCAAATCATCCCACCCTCGCCCTCTCCCACAGAGTCCAAAAGACTGTTCTATATATCTGTGTCTCTTTTGCTGTCTTGCATACAGGGTTATTATTACCATCTTTCTAAATTCCATATCTATGTGTTAGTATACTGTATTGGTGTTTTTTTTTTTCTGGCTTACTTCACTCTGTATAATAGGCTCTGGTTTCATCCACCTCATTAGAACTGATTCAAATGTATTCTTTTTAATGGCTGAGTAATACTCCATTGTGTATATGTACCACAGCCTTCTTATCCATTCATCTGCTGATGGACATCTAGGTTGCTTCCATGTCCTGGCTATTATAAACAGTGCTGCGATGAACATTGGGGTACACGTGTCTCTTTCAATTCTGGTTTCCTCAGTGTGTATGCCCAGCAGTGGGATTGCTGGGTCATAAGGCAGTTCAATTTCCAGTTTTTTAAGGAATCCCCACACTCTTCTCCATAGTGGCTGTACTAGTTTGCATTCCCACCAACAGTGTAAGA
>SJYX01022811.1:10779-80438 GCA_006410675.1 Oreotragus oreotragus | reverse complement strand
GGATCACAGTCATTCTGACTGGCGTGAAATGGTACCTCATTGTGGTTTTGATTTGCATTCCTCTGATGACGAGTGATGTTGAGCATCTTTTCATGTGTTTGTTAGCCATCTGTATGTCTTCTTTGGAGAAATGTCTTTAGTTCTTTGGCCCATGTTTTGATTGGGTGGTTTATTTTTCTGGAATTAAGCTGCAGGAGTTGCTTGTATATTTTTGAGATTATGGTTATGTGAAAGAAGTGTGTCTTGAAACCAAGATTCTTAAGTTATATACAGAGAACAGTGTCTTAGAGAGAAAAGAGAGGGAATAGAGGATGGGCATTTGTAGGGAGTTTGTTAACTGAGACTGAAGTGAAGGTGCAGCTGGGAAATGGAGTAGGTAGAGGGAACGGGGATGTAAACCAAGACACTGTGGAGGTGGAATCGATAAAACTGGCAAGCCACAAGGCAGGGTTGTAATGGAAGGCCAAGGGTTAAGGATAACTCTGACGTGTCTACCCTGGGACGTTTTGGGGGCTATTCACCAAACTAGGGGAACTAGGAAACAATCACAAAAGAATGGTACAAAACAGAATTTCCACAGAGCATAGCAGTACTCCTTCTCGGTTCTTCTGTGGACCTCAAGTGTGTGCAACCCTGCAATTAAGCCTTCAGCAAATGGGATTTGAAGCAGTGTGACATGATTTAGGAACTGGAGAGACTAAATAGGTAACAGGATAATAAAAGTCTTTCTCTCCTTTAGCATTATGGTGATTGCTTTACACTTGTTTGTTTATCACCTGGAATTTTTCATTTTCCCCAAAATATTATTATTGTGTCCCCACCATATTAGAAAGCCATAAAGAATTGGTGGCCAAGTATCACTTCTTTGTAACTTTGCAGAGAGAGGACCTTAAAAGGTATTTGAAAAATCAGGAAATAAGTACATACTTATTTCATCTTTATTGGAAGATGAAATTTAAGCTCATTCATTTTTAACAGGTGATGACAAGCAATCCTATTGGAAGAAACGGTGCAGGTGAGTGTGTGCAAAGGTGTTAGACCAGTCCCAGGAAGAGTGAGCTGGCGGAGGTGAGAGTGAGGAGGGGGCAAGCGGGTGGAATACAGAGTAAGACTAGCCAGACAAGGTAGAGTCAGGTCTTGGAGAGCTTTGGATAAGCTAATAATAACAAGATCAATAATAAATAACACACACAGCATACACACTGTGCCAGAAATCTCTCCATGCCTATAGTGATATTTGCTCACTCAATCAGCATAACAACATCTGAGTATGGGTGATATTATTAGGACAATTCTCATGATGAGGAAATCGAAGGGCACAGAGAGGACAGTTGACCCTCTTGAGGCCATGAAGTAAAGGCAACAAGGGCATCAGATTAAACCCAGTCGTGCTGATGCCCAAGTTTTATGCTCTTTGTTGTCAACTTCCCCTGCCTCTCCAACTGAGGCTGGTAATTCATTAAATCTTGTGAACAGCTGAATGACAAAAGCAGATGTGAATTTTAAAAACTGGCTCAGATGCTCCCTATGTCAAAGGCCCTGGTAAAAGTAAAATTCAAGGGATAGATACATGCTTTACTCCCTTTCCTGCTGCATTCATACAATTTTTGGTAAAAGCCGTGACACCATAAATGTACAGTCTGTACCTACTGTACAGCAGAAATGCTCGATTCTATCAGCTAAACATTCGATAATGATGCTTGGTGTTTGCAAAATGCTTATGAGAGAGACATGTTGATCACTTGATCAGCAAATGCCACCAGTTTAAAAACACAGAAGGAAAAGGAAATTAGAGTGTCATGGTAATAATAAAATAAAACCAAATTTATTTAAAGCTAGCAGTTATTAGGTATTTATAGCTGGTAATAGTTTCCAAAGAAAGGCAGGAGATGCCTCATTACTTCCTTTGTAAACAATGCTCTTAAGATGTGGACAAAGCTTAGAAGATAAGAAAACAAATCCATTTTGATCCCCAGGGGAGCATCTGGAACACACATCTTTTTATTTAGAACTTGGATGTCCTAATAAAATGGCCTCTTTCATTCTCCCATCTCTTCAATCTAAACTCATCCACAAGAGCCCTTTCCCTTGTTTCATTCCTGATAATTTATTAATAAGCCACCACATAAAATATGTCCCTTAATAAAACATCCGAGCATTGTGGACTGCGTAATGTAGTTAATTTAAGCTGGGAAACTGAGATTCATGTAGATGGTCATATTAGATTAGGGGAAAGATTAGCATCACTCCTGCTCTTTGCTGGAGAATGCAGCTGAATATGCTGTTCTTCACAGAGCTGGGTTCTGAGAACCATTTTCAAACACCTGTCCTGAATTTGCATGCCATGATATGAACAAACTTCTGGAAACCAAAATCAAAGTAGTCTTAGATGGAATCTAGGAAGAGTTCCTGCCCCCTTCTCTCAAACTCCATCCTTCACACTCCCACCCACTCATATTTCCTACTACTTTCTGATGCAGGTCCAGGAGCTGGATGGAAAATGGACAACTAATTTCATAGGAAATTAAAAAAAAAATCCTCATTTCCTCTGTAGGGAAAAAAAAATGCAAACGGGCAAGCAAACCGATATACAGATACACACACAGTCACCAGAGTTCATTAAACTCATTAGAAGCAGAATGATGTCAGACTGCTATGGTTTGGTTAAACATCCACTCAGAACCAGTAAGATTTGGATTCCTTTTCAAGCAGAATATATCACAATAATTAGTTATTACTTAGAAAACAAGCAATATTTTTCTCTTTAGAGCATATGTTTCAAAATTCAGATCTATGGAAGTTATTGAATATTTTTCATATACCATATTCATACTTGGCAAATCTATCATGTGTTCTGCCCATTGTCTTTGTAATTTCTGTGTCCTCAAAAGCACAGAACATTGGTCTGAAACAAATGCTTATCTTTTCTCTGCTTGGCAGCAATTCTAATGGCCATTTAACAATATAACAAGCAAAAATCATCTGGCATCATGCACAATGTAGGCAAATAATACCTTTCACAAAAAGTACAACTAAGCAGCAAAGCAGAGCTTAACAAAGCTGACATTTCTTGAGGGTTCCATATTCCATCTAATTTGCATAGTTGGTATTGGGCAACTCCAGGCTCTTCGCTCCAGATTCAATTATGTTGCCAAACTGGCAGCTTTGCAACAGCTGAGGGAAAGATTATATGCCTATACTCTAGTTTTCCTTTTCTTCATGTAATGAATTCAAATATTAAACCAATAATCTTCTAGTAAGAAAAAACATATATGAATGTCAACTTGAATCATTGGTTAACAGCTGAGTGAATCAACTGGACTTGTGTGTCCTTTTGCTGGAATATAATTTCCTTGAGAAGAAATAACAAAGGCTAAAGAAGGGTCTATAAACTAAATTGATTCAGAAACTGAGAGCCAGCAGGAGGCTACAGTTCATACACCTTGGGTCTGTTTCTCTTTGTGGGAATCATCCTATTGTTTAAGCTTACCTTCTGCCATCATGGTGACTTCTTTTTCAGTCTCTACTTGTGACCCTTGGTGTTTGGGTGAGACATGGCTGTGATTCCTTTGATCATTAGTCTGAGTTTCAGAAATCTCTTCATTTTTTATTTCTAAATTAATGAAAAAAAAAGTGTTTTTTCTTAAGAATAAAATGACATATTTATTGCAAATAAGCCTTAAGTGTTAGGATATTTCTCTTGTCCACTCCCCCCAAATCATTGTGATAAATGTGCAGCAAAATGCACACAATATCCCAGAGCTTAAGGAATACTAAAATAAAATCCCATATACTGACCACTACCATGGAGGTATAAAATTGCTGTCCAATATGGTGGCCACTACACGTGGTGGCTGAATATGTGAAATGTGTCTGTAAACAGAATATACACACTTGGTTTTTCAAAAATGCAAGATACCTAATATCTTTATATTCATTACATGTTGAAATACTATTTTGATATTTTAGGTTTGTTGTCCAGTAGCATTGCTAAGGCGTGTCTGACTCTTTGAGAACCCATGGACTGCAGCACGCCAGGCTTCCCTTCCTTCACCATCTCCCAGAGTTTGCTCATACTCATGTCCATTGAGTCCGTGATGCCGTCCAACCATCTGTCGGCCCCTTCTCCTGCCTTTAATCTTTCCCAGCATCAGGGTCTTTTCCAATGAGTCAGCTCTTTACATCAGGTGGCCAAAGTATTGGAGCTTCAGCTCCAGCTAATTTTAGGTTAAATGGCTACTAGAAAATGATACTATCTGCCTCGTCGTATAACCATGAACATGGTTTGTGTTATCTTTCAGAGTGGCTATAGAATGTTCCTAGTACAGTAAGTGCCCTACACATGAACCATCAAGTTGCAAATTTTCAAAGATTCGAACATGTGTTTGAGTGTCCAATCACATAAGTTCGTTCATGTGTCTGGCATACATTGTCACATTATTACATCCTCTACAAGTGGTTGTGCTCTTGTGTGCTTTCCTGTCCAGTACTGTATAGAGTACAGTAGTACAGTATCTTTATTTCAAGCCAGATCTTTAAGCGGATGACTTCATTGATCTTTTTGCTATGCAACACAAGGAGCTTACTAATAAAGACCTGATGGAGTCGGAGGTCCAGAGAAAAGATGAAGGGAGACAAGAAGAAGTAACTGAAGAACCAAAGAAATTCATGATGCAGGAAATGACCAGGGGATTTTCTTTATTTGAGGAGGCACTGTTAGCATTTGAGGCACAGGACCTGAACATGCAACAGTACACGGAGGTTGCAGAAGCTGTTCAGAATTCAATCCAGTGAGACAGTGTCATCTATCATGAGAAAAAAAGAGCTACTATCCAGATATCACTGGATCATTTTTCCAAGAGGGTAGATAGAGTTGAACCCGGCAAGGGACCAGAAACTGTGCCATCAACATCAGGGTTCTGTGAAATTGCAGCTTACCCTCTAACTCCTATTGCTGAAGAGCCTTTAGCTCTACCATCTCCCACCTCCTCTCTCTCCTTCAGTCAGTAACTCTTCTTGCCAGTTTACTCAATCCCAGCTGTTGTACTGTACTACTGTATTTTTCAAGGTACTGTAAGATTTTAAATGCTTTACTTTTTGTGTTTACTTTCTATGTATTTTGTGTGAAAATTATTAGAAACCTGTTGCACCAGCCCCAAGGACCCTGTATCAAACCTGGACTGGCGATTCGTTTCTTATATGATATTATACATGTTTCCATGCCATTCCCCCAAATCATCCCACCCGCTCCCTCTCCCACAGAGTCCAAAAGACTGTTCTATACATCTGTGTCTCTTTTGCTGTCTCGCATATAGGGTTATCATTAGCATCTTTCTAAATTCCATATATATGTGTTAGTATACTGTATTGGTGTTTTTTTTCTAGCTTACTTCACTCTGTATAATAGGTATGGGGAGGGAGGTGGGAAGGGGGTTCAGGATGGGGAACATGTGTACGCCCGTGGCAGATTCATGTTGATGTGTGGAAGAACCAATACAATATTGTAAAGTAATTAGCCTCAAATTAAAATAAATTTAAATTTGACGAAAACAATAACCAAAGAAATAAACCTATTACAGTAAAGTGCAGTACTATACAGCCAATTGTGTTAGTTGGGTACCTAAGCTAACTTGGTCGGACTTACAAATTTGACTTACGAAAATGCTCTCGGAAGAACTCGTCCATATGTGGGGACTTACTGTATTTTTTCCAGGTTTTATTTAGAAATAATTATAGATTCACAGCAAGTGTCAAGGAAACATACAGGGATGATCCATGCACCTCCACTTAGCCTTCTCTTCATATCAACAACTTACATTAACTGTCATATGACATCAAAACTAGGAAACTGGCATTAGTGCAATCCACAGAACTCATATAGCTGTGCGTATTTGATCAAAGAGTTTATATCTTCAGTCAGCTCTTGACTGGAGTGATGCTTTAATTCATTTATTCACTGAATATATTAATTAAAATACATTTACATTCTTCATGCCAGACACTGTTATAGGCACTATAAAGTCAATTGTAAGTATAAAAGATCAGGTCCCTGCCCTTCCCTGATGGCTCACATGGTAAAGCATCTGCCTGCAGTGTGGGAGACCTGGGTTCAATCCCTGGGTTGGGAAGATCCCCTGGAGAAGGAAATGTCAACCCACTCTAGTACTCTTGCCTGGAAAATTCCATGGACTGAGGAGCCTGGTAGGCTACAGTCCATAGGGTTGCAAAGAGTCAGACATGACTGAGTGACTTCACTTTCACTTTGGATGGCAGATGATAAGCAAATAAATTATAATATAATGTCAGATAATGCCATGCCAAGAGACATGATGATTGTTTCAAGAAAAAGCACTTTTGTGATAGTTTTGAGCAAAACTGATTGATTTTTTTTTCCATGAAACACCATTTTCATATTGAAAGCACTTGAAAGAAAAGCTGAAAGACAAATTATGGTTATTCAAAATTGGGTATTTTGGAGATTTCTTTTATAAGTAAATGAAGTAAGCCTGTAACTTTAAAGAAACAATTGATAGTATTTGTCATCAGTGATATAAATCAAGTTCACATTGGAAATTTTAGAAGTTTAGAAAACATTGTTATAAACTACCACGAGCTTCACAGAATTTCTAATTCTGTTGATATTAACATGTAGTTTTTTTTTAATTGTAGAATGAAATATATTAATATCAGCATTTGGTATATCTGTATAACTCAGTGAAACGATATTTACCAAATAGCCAAAACATAATTTTTCAAAATCACCTGTGGGCAAAATTCAAAGTACAAGGTAGACTTTTGCATTTTCATGTAACAGAATAAAAACGTATATTGAGATGTACCTTTAAGTAACTATCTCTGGTCTAGTTTGGGTGCAGCAACAAATAAGAACATCTACTGTACATGTAAACATTATTAAAATATTCTTCCTTTTCCTAAGAGGTGTCTATTTGAGGCTAGAATTTTCTACAGATACTTGAGTCAAAACAATACATTGCAACAGACCAAATGCAGAAGTTGCTAAGAGAATCCAGCTGGCTTTTCTTAAATCAAACATTAAATAAATTTGTAAAAAATACCATTTTTTTCACTATACACATTTTACAGCGCAATTTTTAAGCTAAAAATATGAAGCTTGGCTCAAAATAAAGCGCATCTAGTGGAATTTCCTTCTCCAGCTTCTCTCAGAAATCCAAGCACAGTGAACTGTCTGGTGGTGGCACCGTATTTCCTGCTCTTTTCTTTCTTAATTTTTCACCTTCTCTCTTTGCCTTTCCTCATTCTGCCTTTTTATACACAGTTTCCTTATTACTTTGTTTTCCTAGTATCTCTTAATGCCACAAGGGTTTTATCCATGTCTCCATCCCCATCTCACCACCCCAAAAAAGAAAAAAAAAAAAAAAAAAGATCAGATTCTGGGAAAATGCCCAAGAACACAATTTCTATGCTATTAGGGAAAAAGAGGCAAACAAAAAACCCAAGCACTCTCTTCCTTCTTCTGAAAAAGAAAAATATTTCCCTTTGATTATAGAATTTGCCTTTTGGAAGGTCACCTGGGCTGTACCACACAGTGTTTCAGAGAGTGGGGTCTAGCGAGAACCTAACTAGCCAGTTTGATCCTGGTGGTGAGACTTTGGGAAAGTGGCTTTGCTTTTTTGTACTTCATGTGCCATGTCTGAAACACAGACAGAGTACTCGGTACCTATTTGATAGAGCTGTTCTGAAGACTGAATGAATTCAAGTCTCTAAAGTACCTAGAACCCAGTCCATAATGAGTATTCAAAACATAAGAGCTGTCGCTATTATTATTGTTATTATATATTATTGTTGTTGTTGTTGTTATTTGGGATTAGGCAAGCCTTGTCTCTATAAATTGAGCAATTTGGCTGCATGCTGTTTGATATGTTACAGAGGCTCATAAAACATGTTTCTTTGTGGGAAGAAAAAGAACAGTTAGTATATTATGCATAATGGTATATTTTTTCAGATATGTTTATTCAAAAACAATCTACATACTTCTGGTTTTGCTTTTCTTAAACCAACAGCATACGAGGCAACACAGAGCCAGCCACGAGACCCCTGAGCACAAGGAAGCAGCCGTGATGATGGTGGATCTCTCGGACGGAGTCACAGGTAAGACAGCAAACGACCTGGAGCGAGCTGTAAAATTGACCCCTGTTCAAAAAAATAAATACAAAATAATAATAATAACATACTAATAAGATGCTAATATAATAAAATATTGTGGAAGAGATATGGTTAAAACAGTACCTGGCACATAGTAGCTTCAATAAATATTTATTGAATTAGATGATTAAATATATGAATCAATAATAAATGCAAGACTCCTGTTTCTGACGAACTGCAAGATTCCAACAATATCATATGATTGTTACTTCCAGTTCTGTTCATTACAATGGGAAAATTCTTCCAATGCTCTCCTATTTTCAGACCTACTTCCTCCACCAGTGCAAAACTGAAGATTCACTCTTATGCTCCACTAATTAGAACAGAGAGGAAGGAAGGGAGAAAGGAAGGAAACTGTAACTGAGATAAACATCCAAAGCATTATGCTGAGTGAAGTCCATTTCTAATGGGTACTTATGATGTGTGTTAAGTGTTAGCTGCTCAGTTGTGTCCAATTCTTTTCAACCCCATGGGCTGGGAGCCCACCAAGCAAAAAAATTGGAATGGGTTTCCAGTTTTCTGGAATTCCAGTGGGATTCCAGTTTTCTGGAAACTTCTCCAGGAGATCTTGCCGACCAGGGATCGAATCTGGGTCTCCCATATTGCAGCAGATTCTTTCCTATCTGACCCACAAAGGAAGCCCTGTATATATGATATGATTCCATTTATATGATATTTTAGAAAAGACAATTATAAAGATAGAAACCAGATCAGAAGTTGTAGGGATTAGTGGGAGAATGAGAGAACAGAGGAAAAACATAAAGGAGACCTTTGGGAAATGTTCAGTATCCTGATTGTGGTAGTGATTATATGAATCTCTGTCTCTGTCTCTGTCTCTGTCTCTTTCTCTCTCTCTCTCTCTATATATATATATATATATTTGAATTTATAAAATAACCTACCAAAAAGATCATTTTTACTGTATGTTATTTCAAAAATAGAAAGCTTAAGACTTTGCCTATAATTTTGGAAATGATAGGTTCATTATCTTAATTGTGGGGATAGTTTCATGGACGTATAGATCATCAAAGCTTATTTAATAGTACACTTTAAATATGTATAGCTTATCATATGTCAATTATATCTCAAGACAAAAGTTAAAGAAAAACACTTGCTTGTGAACATATATTAGTTATAATAGTGTTTTTGAGTAGCTCACTCAAAACAAACAAATCCCCAAATCTCTGCTTTCATCTGACTAATTCAGGCAAAAACAGAGCTTTTATTTCATCAACTCAAGGAAACACTGTGTTTTCTTTGCTGCGTTTTCCTTGGGCTGAAACTGACATTGGATTGGAAGTCACAGTTAGATCCCTAGTCTCTTGACTCCTGGCTGACTTGGTCCCAAAACTACTATAACAAAATTATCTAGAAATGCTTCTCTTGTGTGTACATCTTATACTTGAGCCATAGTTGGCTTGTTTGTTATCAATTAGTTGCTTTCTATGGACAACTGAATAAGCTAATTCTAGCCCAGAGACAGAGGGGTGGATTTTACTAGGGATTCACAGAAGTAAAAACAAAATTCTTTATTCCTTTATCCATTTTCCAGTAACTGCTCAGTGATTGTTTACTTCAGCAAGTAGACAAGTTACTGTTCTCATTCTTAAGATATTTACAAGCTAATAAATGAAATAGGAAACACATACAAATGTAATACAAATCAGAATGTGACCCATGCCACCAGAATGATGCAAGTCAATTGCTTTGGAAGTTTATTTTCCATTGATATGCTTGGGGAAAGCATTCCATAGGAGGGAGCATCTAGATGGGGATGTGAACATTGAATAAATAAAGACAGAAAAGAGAAAAAGCTATCTATATTGAAAAAAATTACTGCCAAGAAATACCAGGAATTAATGCAGGAAAAAAATGTGAGGCAAATTTGGGTGGGCATTACATGTCAAAAGTGAAAAGACCTTTGACAACGTTCTGAAGTCAATGTCACACGTAGAAAAATTCTGAGTAGGGAAGTGGCCTTGAGCCACCTGGGATATAGAAGAGTAGGCCATGGAAGTGTTTAGAACACAGATAATGACACAGAGGCTGAAATCAGGCCTAAAGTTTGTAAGTCTAGAGCAGTAACCTGGGTCTAAGGGTGGAGACTACCAGTTTTTAAATACTTTCAACAGCAGAACATTATTTAAATGCAATGTTAGATAGAATCTGGGTATACTCATCTATTCATAAACAAGCATTTATTTGTGCCTATGACGTGCCAGTTTTTGTTTTTGTTTACACTGGGGATATAATGCTGAACTAGGCAGAATTCCTGTCCCTTTTGGAATTTAGGTTCTAAGGCAGAATAGAACAGGGAGGCAATAGACAGACAAGCAAATACTCAGATACTCTTGACACCAGGGAGTGAGGAATTCCCAGCAGAAGGCCGAAAACGTCTGGAGATGGGAGGAACAAGACTGAGACGGTGGTGCAGACAGAGCGAGGCAGAAGGGAGCTCTCTGAGGAGATGACATTTTAGAAGAACCCTGGGTGAACTGGTGAGTAAGACATGTGAGTTTAGGGAGGAGGAATATTCTAGACTCGGAAATAGCAACTGCAGTTGGGTCAGGTGGCACAGTGCCATCCATCTCTACCCAGCAGCCCTGGAGAGCCCCCTAAGAGTCCCGGGGCCCCAGGAAATGGTTAAGAAACCACAGCCTGGACAACAGTGATGAGAGTGCATGTGGGAAGGCTGGGCAGGAAGTCAGCAGAACAAACCTACAGACACCTTGCCCTCTGGGGACTGTCTCAGGAAGTTCAGAAATGGATAAATGAGCTGGATTAGGCCACATGTTAGAAAGACTTATGAAGATTCTACACACACTTGGTCAACCTATGCAGTTTCTCAGTTCCTCAATTTTTATATTTCCAAAATAGCGTAGTGATTATAGTCAATGATACTGTATAATAAACTTCAAAGTCGCTAAGTGAGTAGGTCTTAACTGTTCTCAGAACAACAACAAAAAGAATGATAATTATGTAATGTGATATAGATGTTAGCTAACACCACAGGGGTAATCATATGGCAATACATAAATATATTAAAGCAACATAATGTTCACCTTAAACTTATACAGGGTTTTGTCAATGGTACCTCAATAGAAAATAAATTATATACATGTATATTAAAAGAACTAAGTCCTTAATTATGTCTTTGATGTATCTACAGAGCTGAAGAAATGTATGTCTTTGTATGCAGCAATTAATGAAACACTGATTAAAGTGACATTTATTTCCATTAAAAAAAATAAAGACATGGACAATCTTGGAAATTTTAGACAGTTGGCCAATCTCCATGATCTAAAATCAGGAATCACATCTGCCATTATCTGCCATCTCTGCACATTATATATTGAATTTTGTCCCTTTTCTTCATTTTAAGAAAAATAAATACATTGAGACAAAACATAATAAAATAGGAATAAAGAGGAGTTCCTCTTTCTAAGGGCTATGAGGGAAAATAATGAAAATGATTGCAATCCTCTGTTTGATTCAGAAATGAAACAACAATAACAGATCCATGAATAAATGCTTGTCACAGCTCTTCTATTAGAGCTTGTTAAAAAGGAGAAATCACTGATTGGTCTATCAACATAAGGACAGGCCAGGACATGCTGCTTTCCCAAACAATTCCAGCCCTAGACGTTGATACACCTGGAAACAAGCAGTCACTCTCAGGATCTATACTATTAATGAACATGAGGTTATGGGGTCACAGAAGGGCAGGCCTTCTGATGTTTTCTATTATTTCTCCTTCATCTTTTCTGTCCTCATTTAAACAGAGCCTCACCTTACCTTGTAGAATGTCTTGAAAATGAGTAAGAATAATTTAAGGAAAATGATAAAGAAAAAATGCAAGACAATTCCTCAGTTAGGGGACTTTGCAAGCTGTAGTTAGAAATTAAAGGAAGCAGTAGGCCATTAAATGTGAACACCAGGGCCAGCTCAAAATCACAGTGTCGCCAAGAAGCTTCTGTCTATGCTATAGTTTACATTTGGTTTTATAACATATGCCTTCAAATAACCTTGATGAAGTATTTAGACTTAGTTAACTACTGAGAAAACTGTAGGGTAATGGCCTTTTAAATATCCAACAAACAGGGACCAAAATATCCAGTTCTGCATGTGTTACCCTTCAAAATATATCTTTGGGAATCCCACGGTCAAGGCACTGAACATTCTCCATGAATCTGTCCTTTCATTAGGACAACATCACAGATACCAAAAGAATAGCTGTCTTACAAAACTAACAATACTACCCGACCCCAAATGATATTCTCTTTGTGAAGAAAAATGGTTTAAAAGTTGGAACTGAGAGGGGGAAAAAAAGATTATAGATCTTATCAATGTCATAAAAGAGGATTTTCAAACAAACTCATCCAAGGTTTATCGAATTCTCTGGAACACACCTTTGTTGAACTTAATGTTTAACATTTAGGGGCCAGTCTTGTGAATTTGTAGAACATTGGGTAAACTGAAAATGATTTTCATCCAGTAAGAATGAAAGTGATATTCGTAGACACACAACTCAGAAAAGATTAGAGTTTGGTTGCCCTGTATCCAATTTAGCAAACTGATTTCAGCAATCTTTTCCTTCCAGGCTACATGAACTATATACCTTGCCATCTTCCTGGTTCCCGCATTAAAAAGTTAAATAACTTGTTGACAAGTGTTCATCATACATTTTCATGAGAGCCATATTTTTGACTTTCTGAAAGTATACCATGGTTTGAATTTAAGTTTCATGAAGGAGAACTCATATCTGGCCTTAATTAAATATTTGTTGCTGGGGTTCAGATAGCTCACATGAAAACATTTCATTTCCTTTGCCATTTCCAATATCTAAGAGGTTTAAGTCCACTCATGATTGTTCTGTTTTTTTCTTTTTTTTTTTTGAAGCCTTGCATTATCACAGCTGATGCATTAACTACTTTCCAGTTACCCGTCTTAAGTATCAGACTAATTTCCCTGACTCAAATTAATAATTGATTATAAATATCAACTTTTCAGTTCAAACTTAATGTTAAAATTTTTAGAATTTTCTCGATGCTTCCTTAGGTGAGGAAGGTTTTTTCTGGATCCAAATTACAATATTGGATGCAATATCTAAATCATTTTAAAGTGGTAATTGTGTCTCTATCAGAGTTTAATCCTTTATAAAAAGAATGCCCCAAATTGAACTCTTACCATTCCTCTGTAGGGTGGAGACTGGATTCTATTCATCATGGAAATGGGAGAGTTTTATTTTTCATAAACTCATCTGCCTTTGAAGTTTAAATAGCATTTATTTACTACAAAGTGATTGAATTTTAGTACCCTCTAACAAAGTGAAATTTGTCAAGAATGCTTCAGAAGGGAGATTTCTTTTGAATGTTTTCTCAGAAAGAACTGGATTGCATAAACAGTTTACACACACCTTCTACCTACAGTTCTAAAGTACCAGAATTTTGAATGTGTATAGTCATCATTTCTAAGGTGGGGGTGGGGCAGTGGATGAGGCAGGCAGGATTAAAAGATAAGGTTTCATAAAACTCAATACTCCATGACTCTCTTCCTTATAAATTAAAATTTTTAAATTAATATTCAACCAAATTCCATCAAATGTCATAGGAAAAAAAATAGAACATTCAAAGTAAATTTTAACAACTAGAAGAAAATGTACATTTGGATTCTTGCTTACCAGGAAGCAATACTTGCTCTTCAGGCTTAATTTCGACATGTGTTCTTGCTTCTCACACCATAATGATATAACCCAGGGAATTTTTTCTCTAAGCTACATTGACTCTTATTCATGAGACGAGCTAGTCCCATTATAAAGGAGAAGGGGCTATATTTTAAAAAGAAAGAAAGAAACAGATAATAAAAACACACTGTGTTGAAATTACCTGGAGGGGAAGTGACAGTAAAAATAAAGTGCCAATTTGACCCAGAGATCAAAACTGCCAAGTTGGAGAAGCTCACATAACCATCTTGAGTTTCTGCGTGAGTACATCCTACAAACAAACACAAAACCAACAGTGAATGTTAGTCACCTACACTAGAGCAATTTCTTCAAGTAATCTCTCTGGACAGGCAATTGCACAATAAAGAAAAAATTAATTAAAAAGGTTACTAAATCCATCAGTCTTCTCTTAGGCAAATCTTGAAACCAAGTAAGTCAAGACAGAATAATAATGAGTGAAAAGTCACTCAGTTGTGTCCAACTCTTTGTGACCCCATGGACTGTAGCCTGCCAAGCTCCTCTGTCCATGGAATTTTCCGGGCAAGAATATAGGAGTGGGTAGCCATTCCCTTCTCCAGGGGATCTTCCTAACCCAGGGATCGAACCTAGGTCTCCCGCATTTTTAGGCAGATTCTTTACTATCTGAGCCATCAGGGAAGCCCATAATAATAGTAACAACAGCTAACATATATCAAAGTTCACTCTGCCAAACATCAGGCATTCTATTCATCATTATATACAAATTACACACCACCACAAAATATACCATTATCAATAGTCTAGAGATTAAGAAATAGGCTCAGGAAACATTAAATTACTTGGTGAGAAGGTTATAGGTCAAATCTGCCTGATTTCATAAAGTTTGTATTCTTAGCCACTATTGGGTAAGAATACACCACTTCCCAGGTGGTGTTAGTGGTAAAGAACATGCTTGCCAATACAGGTTAGACACACGAGATGTAGGTTCAGTCCCCGGATAGGAAGATCCCATGGAGGAAGAAATGGCAACCTACTCCAGCATTCTTGCCTGGAGAATTCCATGGACAGAGGAGCCTGGCAGACTGCCGTTCATAGGGTCACACAGAGTCAGACACAACTGAAGCGACTTAGCATGCACGCATGCGTTTTATTATTAAATGTCTCTCAAGAAAGAAAGTCTATCATATTTCTTGGCGGTCAGTTTCTAGGCTCTGCCTCTCTTCTAGTCAAGGAATCTGTAGTTTATGTGGTGGCAGAGTGAGGCCAATAGATTAGGAGCTCAGCTATGCATCAGAGCAGGACTGATAAAGACTACTCTGTGCAGCAACTTGAATTGTCTGCACTTTGGTTTCTCTGAATAAAATGCAAAAAGGAAAGCTTACATTTTCTAACAATAAGCCATCCATGTACAAACCGAAAGAAGGAAACTGAGCTCCAGATCCCATTCACAATGCCATGAATTAGTCTTCTGCCTCCACTATCCTCAAATGACTCTGCTAATTAACAGCTGCTCCATTTCAGTTTGGAAATGTCACTGTGATTATTGGTATGATGGACAATGAGACAGGAGAGTGGTCTTAATGTTTAAAAATTGGTTTGAGATCTTTAAGGCTGAAGATATCTTAAAGATAGAATATGCACAGTGTTAAACATTTTTCAATTCAATTGTTCAATCCTTTTGGGGAAAACATTGTCTTTCCTCATCAATTTTGCAGAGCTCACTAAAACTTCCCTTTTCAGAAACATCTTTTCTTTCATCTCTTCAGAGTCCCAAAATAAATAAAAATGCCCAGAAAAATGGAAATAAATAAGCCAAGACTCAAATAAATGATAGGCGCCCAAGATAAATGCCGTTCATACTCTTTAAAACCTATATGCATCAAAATTATGGTCAATAAACTCTTGCAAACAATGAACTGCAGAGTACAGATGTTCAACATGAAATCGTTTGCTGCAGTTTTTCCTTTGACAAACGTCCTTATTGTTCCCATCTTTGGAGGAATACAAAGCAGCATTTAATCGAAATGTGTCCAGCGAGCACAGTGAGTCTGCCTCATAGAACAGCCGCCAAACTGCCTAATGGAAAGTACTTTAGCTCCAAATGGGCTTGCTTTTGTGTTAAATACCAGCTTGCCTCAGAGATCTCTACAAAGATTCCCATATATATCTATGATATTCTCAGATTTGAAGCATATGTGCCCAAAAGCAGAGGCAGTTTCTGCCAAGTACAGTACATTACTCTGGGGTTCACAATATCTCTGGAATGATAATTGTAAAATAGACAAATGTCATTGACAGGCTCCCTGATCAAGCTGGGACTGGCTGAGGGAACCTGGGAGAAGATGAGGTGTTGGATTTGAAGCAAGATTGAAGTTGATCACATGATTTATCAGGGAATGTTACTTAAATGTGATTCTGTAAGGAATCGGGTTTTAAAATACCTTTTTAGTCCAAATTCCACCTCCACCCGTCCCCACAACTATCCGTCTTACCCCTAGCTATCTACACCAACAAACTATTACATCATTAATGTTGAGATTTTTTAAATATTAAGGACAAATATTTTTCTACAACAAGGATCTATAGTTAAATATCAAAGGACCTAAAATAATTATCTTTGAGTATATAAATCCACAGGGCTTCCCAGGTGGCACAGTGGTAAAGAACCCACTTGCCAATGCAGAAGATGTAAGAGAAGGGGGTTTGATCCTTGGGTGGGGAAGATCTCCTGGAGGAAGAAATGGTAACCCACTCCAGTGTTCCTGTCTGGAAAATTTCATGGACAGAGGAGCCTGATTGGCTACAGTTCACAGAGTTGCAAAGAGTTGGACATGCCTGAGCACACGCAAACAGCACATGTGTATAAACCCACTGTTTAGTTAACAGCTAATACTCTTTTTTTTTTTTTTTAACTGAAGAGGATTGACTGAGGTCAAAGAACATGAAGTTAAATGGCAGAACAAAAAGTTTGGGCTAGACATATAGATATGATTTTGTTGTTCATTTATTTTTCTGCAGGAAATACTTAAGTTAGGTGGTCTATGCCAAATGGTTTTAGTTCCATTTTCTCTAAAGTTAAGGAGAAATAATTCATGATGCTGTTGAGAGAGACTCTCAATAATTGAAATAAACTGTTTGGTGATGTGGGTATTTCTATAAATAAGTTTTTTCCTATTTCAGGACATTCACCCACACACACATAATGCATGCATATTAGACACCCAGACCATTCCTCACATGTCCACGGTGAATCTCCAAACAAGGACAATGGTGACAATACTGATCCAGGGGAGTCGGCTCACTTGAGCATGACTTGGTGTTAATACAAGAACATAACAAATGCCTTAATGCCTTATTCATTTTGCATGATCCAGTATGATTCTAAACAAGCGGGTGAGGATATCCTTGAGATAACTGAAAGAAAAGTAATGAAGAGTCTGGGGTAGTATGAGTCAGGAGTGGGGCACAGTAGAGTACAGAGGCTGAGTAAGGTACAGTGGATGAGTAGGTATAGGGTAAGGGTAAGGCATGGAGTGTAAGGTACTGGGTACAGGTAATGTATAAAGGATGGCAAGGTACATATTTCATAGGAGGTGTGAGGATGAGCTTAGACTCAAAGCCAGGGTAGAGCAAGAAGTAACTGTAAAATCAGGATCATTCTTGGAAACCAGCAATGCTGCAGATAGGCAAATGTTTAAATTGGTAAATGAGTCATTCGCAAGTGTGTAAAAGCATTACAGAACACTCAAACTAATATAAATGTCCTAACCTATATATATGGTGTCTAACTGCATTCTTCTGTGTGTGGATATCCAGTTTCTCCAAATACTAGTTGCTGAAGAAACAATTCTTTCTCCATTGTATATCCTTAATCCCTGTGTTAAATATCAGTTGGCCATAAGTGAGTGGATTTACTTCTCAGCTCTCTAGTTTGTTCCATTCGTCTATATGCCTGTTTTGAAGGCGGTATCATACTGTTTATAGTTTTCTAATATGCTTTAAAATTAGGAAGTGGTGACTTTCATTTTGTTCTTATTTTTCAAGATCATTTTGGTTATTTAAGATCTTCTGCAGCTCCATAAAAATTCTAGAATTGCTTTTTTTCTATTTCTTTAAGAAATATTATTGAGATTTTGATAGAGATTAAATTGGACCTGTAGCTTTCTTTGGGTAGTATTGACATTTTAAGCAAAATTAGACAAGTGGGATAACATCAAATTTAAAAGCTTCTGCATAGTTAACAATTAACAGAATGAAAAGGCAACTTATAGCATGGGACAAAATGTTTGCAAGTTATTTATCTGATAAGGTGTTAGTTTGCAAAATATACAAGAAACTCTTAAACCTCAGTCACTTAAAAACTAATAACCCAATTAAAAAATAGGCTAAGACCTTGAACAGACATTTCTCCAAAGAAGACCTGTAAATGGCCAACAGGCATATGCAAAGATGCTCAACATCACTAGCCATCAGGGAAATACATATCAAAACCATAATGAGATATCATCTCACACCTAATAGGACAGCTATTTTCAAAAAGGCCAAAAGACAGCAAGTTTTAGTTTCTAGCAAGTTTCTAGGAGAAATTAGAATTCTCAAGCACTTTTAATGGCAATGCAAAATGGTGTGGCTTTTATGGAAAAGAGTATCAAGGTGCCTCACAAAATTAGAAATACCACATGATCCATCAGGCACACTTTTGGGTTTTTATCCAAAATAATTAAAAGCAGGATCTCAAAGAGGTATCCACATATTTGTTTCAGTGCTATTTATATTAGCCAAGATGTGGAAATAGTCTAAACGCTCACCAACAGATGAAAAAAAAAAAATATATATATATATACACACACCCACACATATATATATAGGCTTCCCTGGTGGCTCAGATGGTAAAGAATCTGCTTGCAATGCAGGAGACCCAAGTTTGATCTCTGGGTTGGGAAGACCCCCGGAGAAGGGAATTCCATGGACAGAGGAGCCTGGAGAGCTACACTCTATGTGGTTGAAAAGAGTCAAGACATGACTGAGTGACTAACACTTTCACACACACACACACACCACACACACACACACACACACACATATATGCTACAGGTATGACAAAAATGCTCACCATACCTGCAAGGCAGATGGCTCCTTAAACATTTCCTGTCAAATTTCTGTACTTTTTAGAAGACACTGGCATTGTACACTGGTGGTGGAATTTTTTTTTTTCCTCCAAATTACCAAAGATACTGAGTATTAGTGACTTTGTTATGAATCCTCAGTGGTTGCAAACATTTTTGAGCAGATGCATTTATAGAGGGTCTCCGAATGTCACAAATACATACCTCTCAGCACAGAATCTAATGTCCCTTCCAGGGAAACCGAAATGACCCAAGGCTCCGATGGGGAACCCAAGGACTCTACTCTCCGATTCTGGGGGTAAAAAAAGGAAAAATAGGACTCAGAAGAGAATTTTGTGAAGTTAACCGAAAAAGAAGAGGATTCAGACAGAATCTTTCATATACCACACATTCATGAGAATAAGCAAAGGAAAAAGTAATAAAATAAATAAAATAATATTCTTTGTCATGTTAAGAAGAATATATCAAATAATTTTATCGTGAGAAGGCAGATTATTGCAAGAAAATTTGGGGCAGGGCAGTGAAGAGGACAAAGGAAACTACTGCCGCTGCTAAGTCGCTTCAGTCGTGTCCGACTCTGTGCGACCCCATAGATGGCAGCCCACCAGGCTCCCCGTCCCTGGGATTCTCCAGGCAAGAACACTGGAGTGGGGTGCCACTTCCTTCTCCAATGCAGGAAAGTGAAAAGTGAAAGTGAAGTCGCTCAGTCGTGTCCAACCCTCAGCGACCCCATGGACTGCAGCCTTCCAGGCTCCTCCGTCCAAGGAAAGCTAAGTTTACAGAAAAGGAGACTGACACTGTTTGCTGAAGGTTAATAAGGTAGGAAAGGGACTTCCCTGGCTGTCCAGTGGTTATGCAGTTCCACTTCAGGGAGCATGGGTTCCATGCATGGAGGAGAACTAAAATCTCACATGCCCCACAGTTGGGTCAAAAAATAATAAAATTTATTTTTAAAAAGTGTCAGCAGATCTTGTGGCTGGTAAGGTGCTTTTTAAAAAACATGAGGAAGGAAACATTAGGAGAACAAAACAGGAGAGCTGGGTAAGTGCCTGAACAGAGCAAAAGTGTGGACCTCAGCCCCATGGGCTTTATCCCTCTACAAGAATGTCATGGCATGCATTTTTTTAAATTAAAGAATGGAAAGTGGACTTAACTATTATATTTCACTTCTTCCACCCATGACATTAGTAAATATAGAAAAGATAAAATCCAAGGACTTGGACACTGAAATTAGAATGAAGCATACAGAAGCCTCTTATTGATACTGTACTTAACCACATACAGGAGAAATCACTTAAAATAACATAAAACTATAATGCAATGGCATAAATGCCTTCACCAGCATATGAAACGACTTCTTCAGATATAGATCCAGCACTTTGGGAAGAACAGATTTCTGAGAAGACACCTGAGACCTTCTGTTAGAATTTGTTTGGAGTGAAAAAGTATGTGAATTATACTCTCATCCATAATCATATTCTGGACTTTTTATAGAAAGTAGAAGGAAAGCAGGCTGTGCAATGGAAGGAAAATAATGAAAGTAGTTAGATGTTCTAAGTGCACCAACTGTCACAGGGTGGGTGTTCTGTACACGTGTATTATGATGATGACAGAGTCTGAAACATGCTCCGAATACAATATGGTACCCGACTCCAAGTAAAGATTGTTACCTGTGCACAAAGTACCTGCTTATCCAGAAAAACGAGCTGAGGTTGTACTGTGAGTTCTTTTCCCACTTCTCCATCTGAAGGCTGGACGAGGACTGAAAGACTATAAGGCCGAATATATATCAAGTTCCCAGTTTTGAAACTGCTTGTATTTCTAGCACATGTTAAAAAAAAGAAAATAATCCATGCTTCAGATTTCAGATATCATACCACTGTAGTAGCTATTTTCCATAATACACCATTACTAGTGAAAAGGTTTGCCTTTGTTTCTAGAAACTAAATAATACACTGTATAGCAAACATGAACTTACACCAAAGAATATTTATACATTTACTTTATATGTTTGCTTCACCATAGGAAATGATGAAATAGGTGTCTGAGGGGTGGGATGGGAGAACATATATTATGAACTTAGATTTAACCACAATTTATTAACTCCAAAAAATCTCAGTGAAGCATCATATCAGACTAAAACACTTAGAAGGTGGGGATATTTTATAAGTATGCTAATAAACCAGATTTCCCCCCAAAGGATCAGATTTTAGTGCTTTTCCATTTTCCATGGTATAAATACATTCATCCTGGCTGATTCTGTGGGTACCAAGATGATATCACCACAAAGAATTGGGAAGAGATGCCTGGGAACAACCTCCCCACACAACTGCTTCACAAAGACTCAGTTCAGTTCGGTTCTGTCGCTCAGTTGTGTCTAACTCTTTGCAACCCCATGGACTGCAGCACACCAGGCTTTTCTGTCCATCACCAACTCCCAGAGCTTGCTCAACCTCATGTCCATGAAGTTGGTGATGCCATCCAACCATCTCATCCTCTGCCGTCCCCCTTTCCTCCCACCTCCAATCTTTCCCTGCATCAGGGTCTTTTCCAATAAGTCAGCTCTTCACATCAGGTGGCCAAAGTATTGGAGCTTCATGTTCACTATCAGTCCTTCCAATGAATATTCAGGACTGATTTCCTTAAGGAATGACTGGTTTGGTCTCCTTGTAGTCCAAGGGACTCTCAAGAGTCTTCTCCAACACCACAAATCAAAAGCATTAATTCTTCAGCACTCAGCTTTCTTTATGGTCCAACTCTCACATCCATATACGACTACTGGAAAATCCATAGCTTTGACTAGATGGACCTTTGTTGGCAAAGTAATGTCTTTGCTTTCTAATATGCTGTCTAGGTTGGTCATAGCTTTTCTTCCAGGGAGCAAAAACTATCTCTCATAGCTTTTCTTCCAAGGAGCAAAAACTATCTCATTTAATCTCACAACAACCCTTTTGTATGCATAGTCTTCACAAGATGCTTGCACAAAATAGAATCAGTAACTGTAGAATTCATTGATTAATTGATTTCAATTGAATGAAGCCCTCAGGGAGAAAAATACTTATTATAATTAATATACGCTGAGCACTTACCCAGTGCAGGTACTATTCTATGCATTCCACCTATAAGCTCATTGTATCTTTAAAATGACACAATGACAGACACTTTTATTTACACATGAAGAAACTGAGGTCCAAAAAGACTTAAGTAGTTTGCCAAAGGTTTTAGAAACAGTAAGTATATGACCAAAGTTTAGAGCTAAATTGTTTTTCACCTCTTTTGAGCACATTAATTGCTGATGTGACTTAGCAATAAAATGGAATAATTATAAATAAAATAGTTACATAATTCATGATATCTCAAAGCATCTTTTTCCCAGAGCTTTGGAATTTTTGAAGACCAAGATAGCTTTATTAAATGAACGTTATAGGTTATATACCTATTGTCCCATTAAACCTATTGTGTATTATGCATCAGAGGCATGCAATAGAGTTTTAACATTTAAATGGAGATATATAGACATCATTTATCACATATATTACCCTAGTATAGGATAATAGATTACTCTCAAAATATCCTAACTCAGGTCTAACAAAACTTTGATTAAAAAAAAAAAAGGTAGTCTACCCATCTTCAATTAAATGCTTGTGAGTCAACTACTTTATTTCCTAATCTATTCTTTTTTCTTATGTGGGGAGATAAAATATTCATTTTACATGGAGGGTATATGTGAGCCAAAGGTGACAATTAGTCCTCAGAAGAGGAACAGTGGAAGAACAAATACAGAAGATCAAAAACTATTTAGTTTCTCTAGAGAACAATTTCCCTCTCCCTGGAGAATCCTGGAGAATGGGGGGTAGGGCATGTGTGGTCCTACAAACCCCTTTGGTCAGCTACCAGCCAAGACCATGACCATCACTTACTAGGAATTCAATATGCACTAGTCTGATCATCATTTATTACTTTGCCGAGCCACAATGGCTAAGGGTCTTTTAAAAAAATTAAATCAGATTTTTAAAATCCACACTATTCATTCCATGGCTCCCAGGTTATTGGAAAATTCTACATTGTTCCCAAATTCTATTTCTTCCCTTGCCTTTTCTTAATTGCTTTCTGATGCAGGACAGGATGCAGGCTGGCTGTGTAGGTTTAAAAAAGCCAAAAGACTCCATCCAAGATCCTGACATAAGTACACTGATGTCTAGAGACAGAGGGATGGGAACCAACTGCCTGAACACTTGCTAAAAGGCCTGTCCCTGACACATTTTTAAGTTTATTGTGAGCAAACATCTCTGATTAAATGTAAACAGCATCCCACTGGAGGTCAGAGACTTGCAGCTACAGCATATCCCAAGGTAATACCACTTTAAGCTTCACATAAACTCTTAAGCAGTTTCTAACCTAAAACCTGACCGTAGGTGGTACAGTTTTTTACGATATGTTATAATAGTGCAATAAATCTGTTAGCTTAAAATCGAATCTCCGTGGCCTTTTAGAGAAATCATCATTAAATGCAGGGTCTTGTTAATGATGCCATCGGAGTGAAATTGTTTAATCTGCTAGGGGGGTGAAAGGTCACCAAATGAATTTTTTATAATACATCAACTTGACACGCAATAGGGAAAACTGTAATAGATAAAAGCAAAGGAAAAGGGCACTGTCTTCTTCTGATAGGTCAATAGCAGCCAAGAGAGTCACTCATCCACTTTCCTTTCATGATGGGGCTCCTTTTGCATTTAATATGGACACCCAATTAATACCCCAGCACCACAGACAACCTCATTTTAGGTGACTTATAGCAATTTCTCCCCCTTCCCTGAAATGAAAGTGATCACAATACATCATAGCATTGTGCGAATTAACGTTAATTGATTCAAGTTACCAAGCAATGATGGGCCACTTATATAATCTAGGCGTTATTGGGTGCTAGAAGGGATGGAGGGAAGATTAGATTCCAGTGTCCGTTGCTGTGACGACGGGAGTCACCTGACGCCTTGTTAGACAGTTGTAAGGTTCTATTGCTGGCCCCAGTGGGGTCGTCAGTAAACTGGAGTGATGTCCAAACATCATTATACGCTGCTCCGATATTAAAGCAAAGGGATTAGCAACTTATTGCAAGCAACCTGGATTTGTCATTGTGCTGTCGTTATCCAATTTCCAACCACTAATGTGACTGTAGCCTGCAGGCAGAAGGACCTACAGCCAAACTTTAAAAAATGGGGGAGGAAAGTTCCTTCCCATCCACCCAGTTTTAACCACTATTTAACAGCTTCCAATACCAGTCAGGTATGTGGAAGAATTTTTTTCCCTTCAATTCTTTGGTGCAAGCTAAAAGAGAAAGGCCAGGAAAACACAGAAATGTTCCAGTTCAGAGATTACCACTCTTCACTTCGACTCTTGGTTTTTAATCTGCCAGATCTGAAACACGGACCCTACAGAAGAGGGGACTGTCTCTATGTGCATGGTAAGCCAAGCAGACAAATAAATAAATCCTATTGGTGCAGGTTGGCTCTGGGAGGTGAGGAAGGTGAGGGCATTGGAAGTACTTCCTCACTTCCTCTTCAACCTCTGTCCCCTCAAAGTTACTGAGTCAGGTTCCTCTAAAAGAGTTCATGTTTTGATTAAATGTTTAAGGATGTCCTGTGAATTTTTAATCATTCTTATTTTAAATGGGCTACATGGGGCAGAATCTATAATATATGCAGAATCTATAATATATATCATAATATATAATATATCTTCAACTACAAAAGAGTTTGTGAAATTCTGTACTCTGTAAAAAGAAAGCATGTCCACTCAATTCAGTGGACATACTGTCCCTTTCACTATGTACAAATATTGTTCTAAGCACTATGAGATATGCAGAGATAAATACACCATCACCTTGGTCCCTCAGGAGCATTCTTCCAAAGAGTCTGTAAGGCAAGGATGACTTTCCTGGCATCTTCAGAGCTGACACATACCATTTTATTTATGTTTCATAGTCCTCATGCTCCCTATTCAGCCTAGCTAAATGCCCTTAGCTGTCATCCACTCCTAAGAGGGAAAAAAATGTATTATGATCTCACGTTTTCTTTCTGGCACTACAACATAGTGATTCAAAACTTAGCACATTGTAAGCATCCAATACGTGCTATCATAGTAATACTATGACCCGTCGGTACCCACCATGCACTTCCTCTGCTCTTAGGTCATTAAATGCCTGTGGGAACCACCACCTATCTTGGACTGGCCAATCTCCAGTTCTGATGCACACTTGAACATTTACGAAGTCCCAGCTCACTCTAGGACGACAGGCCAAGGAATTCAAGAGACAAGGTGTTGAGGCAAGGAGGAGACTTTAATCGGGGAGCTGGCAGACTGAGATGGCAGGCTAGTGCCTCAAAATAACCATCTTTGGGGGGGTCTGGATGCCAGGTTCTTTTATAGATTAGAGATGAGGGGAGGTGAGAAAGCAAAATAAAAAGGCCATTAATCTTGCAAACACTTCCTACAATGGCAAGCCTCAGGCAGGGGATATGTTACTTTTTCCTTCCTGCCATCCACAGGTGGACAGGGTTCTGTACAAAGGCACTTTAGTTTAACAGTCAGGCAGAGGGGCAGGATACTCTGAGGCAAACCATTCTGTATGATTAAAATAACTAAAGCAACTAAAAGCAAGTGAAAGAAACAGTTCCAACATGGAGTCAGAACTGGCTTCCTCCCTGCAACATAACTGGTACACCTACTGCTATGCTCTAATACTTCTTATTAAACTCTTATGGATCTGTGGAATTTTTCATTTCAAACTGAGATTTGAGTAACCCTAGGCATACGTTGCCTTGTGTCAGGCGCATACAAAGACCCAAAATAAACATGGCACGTCTTTCAGCAAGATCAGGGGTCAAAGTCTAAATATTTTAGTTGGAAAATCATTTAAAATGATATTTTTAAATAAATTTAGCATGACTATCTTATTTGAAATAGTGGAAATTCTGGATACATATTTTAAGATTATACACAAATATTCAAAATTTACTACTTGTAATAGGGTGTTGTAGCAATCATAGTCTAAAGAGGAAAACAAACCACTCAACCTAACTGCTTAGGTTCTTGGGAACATGAAAATAGTAAGTTGAAACCTTGACTAGCTAATGAATATTATAAAGTATACTAATTTTATGAAAAACTAGTGAATATTATAATGAATGTATAATATGTAATGAATATTATAATATTATAATGAATATGATAAAGTATACTAATTTTATGAAAAACTAATGTTTAAGCAGGTCTATACTGAATCAATGATTTCCTTGTAGCAGATACAGAATAATGAGATTTTAATATACATACTCTTATTAGATAGTAGTTATGTAAATATTTATTTTCCCTATCTATTAATTTTAAAATGTCTAGATCTTTATATAAGCCATATAACTTTCTGGACTTAATAACTGTTCAATTAATGTTTGGGAAAGTAAAAACCATTCAAATGTAAGTTTTCATGAGTCTTTATTATATTTAGCTACAACTTCACCATTTGTACACATCTTAAATTACTTTATTGTAAGTTAGTACAGTTCAATTTTGGGATTAGAACTACATGTACATATGGGTGGAAAACTACTGGATGCAGATAAGTCAGCAGAAATAATGCATTAAAATTAACCTCCTGTTTTTAAGGAAGACAGCAGAAAAAATATAAACTGCAGAAGTAGAATCAAAGATTTAGTGGTCTGGGGCTATTTAGTTATAGAACAAGGATCCCTAAGGGCATCACTGCAGAAACAGGGCTGTGAAACAAATGATAGCCTCAAAGATGACCATGAATCATCAACAAAAATGTGATAGGTCTACATTATTTTCCATTTAATAAGACTGGATAATATATGTATTCTTTTTTGTTCAAGAGAGGAAGCCTTTTTAAAAATGTAGTGATAAAAAAAACAATTTTTAATTAAATGAAAAGTTTACTTATGCAGAGCATCTCATTTCCCCCCAAACCCACATATATAAAATACCATTATGATAATTTTGCCACCCACCTCACTCAACAAAACAGTGAATTTGTATTGCAGTAAAGAGAAGAAATGGTGCAGAAACACCCCTTCATGGCAAAGCTGTGGTTTTGCCAGGAGGGGGAAAGAGACAGACTGACAGAGCAGGTATCCTTTCCAGGATGAGGATTCTGCCAGTCTTGAGAAGAACATCCTCCTATAATTGACAGGAAGATTCTGTCCTTGCATACTCCAAACAGCTGTCTCCCAGAAAGCAGGGGCCTGGGGGGCAGGGAGAGGTGGCACAAGAGAAGATGCTAAATGAGCCTGAGTGTCACCAATAGACTCGCATCACCAACTGCCTCTCCTAGTTTCCTTGTCTATTCAAGTCAGCTTGATAAAGGACTTCTTTTACAGAATGAGAAAACTTCAAAAGCTACTAATGTGATGGATACAAAAACACACAGATACACACAGCCACGGAACCATGTTCACCATCCTTGTAGCTGATTTTAGGGCCCAAGGTTCATGGCAATATCATAAACAAAGAGCTTTATGTGAGACAGCATATTAGTTTTCTATGGCTGTGTAACAAAACTCCACAAATTTTCGTGTTTAAAATATCGCAAATTTATAAAAATCTGGAAGGAGTAGGCCATACCCATGAGGTCCTGTGCTCGTATACATCACACAAGAAGTCATCAGGGGCAGTTGACCTCACAGAATGCTGGAAGGCCTTTAAAAACCACCTGAAGTTACAGATCAGCGGCAACCATCTGAAAGGCTAGGTTGTCAATCCCGCAGGGTATGTGTGCAATCAGAAACCTCTGTATGGCCCTGGGTCCACAATTACAAGAATGAATGGCTCAAGGAACAAAGGGGTCAGTAGAAGCGGTACTGCTTACCATCACTGCCAGCGACCCACTGCGGGACTTTGTCTTTTTTGTCCCCACATTCTGGATTCTTCAGTTGTTAGATTTCTTGGGCCCCAAATGAGGTATGCTCTTGCCCAGGGCTATAACAAAAGTCCTGTTGAACTATGAATTGTAGCTGGATTCCTGCCTTCAGGGACCAGCAGGGGAAAAGAGTCACCTCCTGGCAGGGGGATTCCATCCTCATCATCTGGAGGATGTGGCCTTTCTTTTACACAGTGGGGTAGAGAGGAATGTGTGTAGGACCCAGGAGATTCTCCTGGGCCTCTTCTGGGACTCTGTTGCTCCACTGAAACTCTGTCTGGATATGCATAGCACTACTGGCCTCAGACAGAGAAGGCAGTGGCAACCGACTCCAGTACCCTTGCCTGGAGAATCCCATGGATGGAGCAGCTTGGTGGGCTGCCCTCTATGGGGTCGCACAGAGTGGGACATGACTGACGGCAACTTAGCAGCCGCAGCAACCTGGCCTCAGAAGCATGTGATTGCAAAGGACTCAGTTGCCTCAGGAATGAAGAGTTGGGTCACTTCCCTAGGAAGTGATGATATCACTCCTGCCGAAATGATAGCCACAGGTCAGAGGAATTTAGAATAGACAGAAGAGGGAGAGAGGATGAGAACCAGCTGTGTCTTGGAGACCTAGCGGCAGTGACCTGGCTATAGTTTGTCTCAGTAACCATCTTTTCTAAATTTTCCTGTAGGCGGAGAGGTCGGCAGACCCATGGAGGTCCTGCTCCCTGCACCTGCCTGTATATCTGAGCAGCACGTTGGGTAGAATACAGTTGCCATGAGAGTGTACTGTTCAGATCTCCTCCTCTGGGGAGGCTGACTAACAGAGGGCTCCAGCCATGTCCTCTGTGCATCCACCACCATGTTCGCATGGAGACTGGGCTACCTGTGCCAATGACAGCATGGCATGCATGCCAAGGCAGGCCAGCTCTAGCGAGCAGTGGCCACTTTGGCTTTGGACTCCACCTTGGTCTACCTGAGGCTTCCTGAGAAATGTGCTCTTTCTACCTTGTCTTCAGTCTTTTCTCCTCTTCTCTCCCACAGATGTCGAGCTGCATTAGGGTCTGGAGGCTTTCCTCACATTCTACTCCCTCCCCTCTTTATCTGTTCTAGGCACTTCCTAATAAAACTCTTATACCTCTAATTGTGTCTTCTTTTTTTTTTTCCTCTAAGTTGAAGTATACTTGATTTACAATGTTGTGCTAGTGTTGGTGTACAGCAAAATGATTCAGTTTTACATATATATATATGTATATGAGGCTTCCCAGTGTCTCAGTAGTGAAAGAATCTGCCTGCCAATTCAGAAGACACAGGAGACACAGGTTTGATCCCTGGGTCCAAAAGATCTCTTCAAGGAAAAAATGGCAACCTACTCCAGTATTCTTGCCTGGGAAATCTCATGGACAGGGGAGCCTAGCGGGCTACAGTTTATGGAGTCGCAAAGAGTCAAATACGATTGAGCATGCATGAATACCAGCTCGTATATGTATAGATCTATATTCCTTTTTTGATTCTTTTCCATTATAGTTCTGTGTGCTATACAGTAAATCCTTGTTATTTATCTCTTTTGTATATGGTAGTGTGCATCCATTAATCCTATACTCCCAACGTATCCCTCCCCTTCTTCTTGTTTGGTAATAAGCATGTTTATTTTCTGTGTCTGTGAGTCTGTTTCAACACTGTCCTGTAAGTAAGTTCCTTTGTACTATTTTTTTAATTCTGTGTATAAGTAATATCACGTAATATGTGTTCAGTCAGTTCAGTTCAGTCGCTCAGTCGTGTCCAACTCTTTGCGACCCCATGAATCGCAGCACGCCAGGCCTCCCTGTCCATCACCATCTCCCGGAGTTCACTCAGACTCACGTCCATCGAGTCCGTGATGCCATCCAGCCATCTCATCCTCGGTCGTCCCCTTCTCCTCCTGCCCCCAATCCCTCCCAGCATCAGAGTCTTTTCCAATGAGTCAACTCTTCGCACGGGGAAGGCAATGGCACCCCACCCCAGTACTCTTGCCTGGAAAATCCAATGGATGGAGTAGCCTGGTGGGCTGCAGTCCATGGGGTCGCTAACAGTCGGACATACTGAGCGACTTCACTTTCACTTTTCTCTTTCATGCATTGGAGAAGGAAATGGCAACCCACTCCAGTATTCTTGCCTGGAGAATCCCAGGGATGGGGGAGCCTGGTGGGCTGCCGTCTATGGGGTCACACAGANGAGTAGCCTGGTGGGCTGCAGTCCATGGGGTCGCTAACAGTCGGACAGACTGAGCGACTTCACTTTCACTTTTCTCTTTCATGCATTGGAGAAGGAAATGGCAACCCACTCCAGTATTCTTGCCTGGAGAATCCCAGGGATGGGGGAGCCTGGTGGGCTGCCGTCTATGGGGTCACACAGAGTCGGACACGACTGAAGTGACTTAGCAGCAGCAGCAGCAGCAGCAACTAGGTGAATTGTAGTACCCTAAGGTTAGATTCAGTGTGCCTGGGATGGCCAAGCACTTGCATTTTCAATGGGGTCTAAAACTGATAATGATCACTAGAGGAACATTCACGAAATAGCAGGTTGAGAGAGAGGTTAGGAGATAGAAAATCAAGTTGTTTGGCGTAAACCTATTTTTATTCCTCTAACAGACTTCCAACTGGAGATGTGAAGTAGTGAGGTATATTGAAGTGAGGGGGAAGGTCAGGATTGGAGACAACATAAAGTTAGGAGTCATTTTAAATAAATATTTAAAGCTATGACTAGATGAGATTCAACTCAGAAGTAAGCGTAAAGAGAAGTAGTTTAAGGATTGAGGGCTGGGACATTCCATATTTGGAGGTCAAGAAAAAGACAAAAATCCTGCCAAGGAAACCAAGACCTACCAGTTAGAGAGATGAGAAAAAATAAATCAAGTATGGAATATCAGAGGTAAACTGAAGAACATGTTTCAAGAAGGGAGTGCTCAATTATAATAATGCTGAGAAGTTCAAGTGAGGGGATAAACTATTTGACACCTAAGTCCCTTTCAGTACTGACCTTCCATTACCATCATTCTACCTTTTGCCTAAAAGCCTTTAGGGTTCTAAAACTCACCTCTGATTATTAATATCCATTATAATCAATGAATGAAATCAGAATAAATCATTAATGAAAATATGTCACACGATATAATGCAGGTACATGTGATTCAGAACTTGAGCCTAAATAACTAAAGGTATACTAAAATTTTTCACTTATTGAATGAATAATCTAGAGCAACAGATATTAACATTCTTCCCTGTTTTGAAATCATAAATCTCTTTGAAAATCCAAGATATTTGGATTTTCAAGGAGGAAGAGGGGTGATTTGGGGGTGAGTATATTTATATCACAAATCTTATACACATAAAAACACTATTGCATATAATTATCATATATTCACAGACCCCATAAAACTGTTCTGGAGACATTACGTTAAGAATCCTTGATTTAATATAATACTATTCTATTGTACAATATCTATTCTACTATGCTAATAAGAAAAATCCTCACTTGTACATTTGAAATAAGTACTCCAAAAGAACAAATTATTGGTGGTGAACAAAAAGTGAATTTTGAATTTTATGAATTAAACTATATCTCTACCATAATAAATAGCTGCAAGAGTAATTTTAAAAACTGAAATAATTTACACTTACCACTAACATTTTCAGTTAAAATAAGGTGAAAGACCTGAGCAAAGGCATCAACATCTTTATGCAGCCATATGTCAGAAAGACAAGCATCCATTTCCTTTATTAACCATGGTTCAAGGCAATTCACATCTTTTTCTGTCTTCAAAAAGAAACAAAGATTATAAATTACTTAACCTTTGCTGGCAAAGAACACAAGATGGCCATAATGACCATAAGAGCTATTAGTCATACAGTGTAATATCAAAGGATTTGACATAAAAGTTTGTCGTTTCATCATAAACATTATCATTTCCAATACTGTATCTTGTTTTCACATTCATCTTTTACCTGAGAATAAGCTTGTCAACAAAGCAGTATGATCTAGTCACAATATTAACTGTGCTTCTGACAAATGTTGCTAAATATACCTGCAGATGAGTGGTCTTTTCTCCCAAATGTACCACAGAGGAAATGTCACCTGGAGCTTGTCAACACTGAAGCCAAGACCCACCCCAGAGCAAGTACATCAGAATCTCTGATGAAGGCCAGATTCCACAGGACTTTAAATGTTCCTCAGGAGATGCTAATATGTAGCCAGGCTGAACCAAATGGATAGTCCCAATATTAAATAACAATTTTTAAACATTCTTTAAAAGTATACATTCTTTACAAGAATAGTTCATTTGGATGCATCAGAACTTTAAACAATGGGAGAAAACTGCCAAGCATATTTGCATTCTCATGCTCAATACAGTTTAATTCCTTTTCTTAAAAGTACACAGTCCCAGTCATTGCTCTAATCACCAATGCCTTTTTAAGAACTCAGAGTGAAAGTCGCTCAGCTGTGTCTGACTCTTGCAACCTGTGAGGCTCCTCTGTCCATGGGGATTCTCCAGGCAAAAATACTAGAGTGAGTTGTCATGCCCTTCTCCAGGGGATCTTCCCAACCCAGGGATCGAATCCAGGTCTCCCGCACTGCCTGCAGATTCTTTACCATCTGAGCCACCAGGGAAGTCCTTTAGAATTCTAAACCACAATCAAAGACCAGAAAGAACCTAGGAAATTCATTAGTTTGTTTTAAATAGACTCCATGGAACCCAAAGTAGCAGAAGCCCCACCTAGGGGATAGAGCTGGAGAGTAAGGGATGAGCAGGCAGGATATATACAAAAAAGATTTTGTGAAAGATTTTGTGGCAAAATAAAAGGGAGAAAAGAAGAAGAAACTGAGGTCTATGATGGGTAACTGACTTTACAGTCACATAGCTTTCTGGTAGAAACCCTGGTCTTGATTATACTTGCCTTAATACCAACAGTCCTTTCTCAGTTTTTTCCTAACTTAGCTAATCTTATATTGCTTAGATCATAGGTCCTTAAATTTTTGACATGACAAAATATCAAGAAATGATAATGTATATACCTAATAACTATAACTGTTTTCTTGAAACAATTTATAGAAAATATTGAAATAATTTTAACTCAGAATGAAACAATAAAAGATGTCGCATTATTTGAAAAAAAGAGTTTATAGAAAGTTATTCTGAAAAATTTGTTGCAGTCTAAGATAAAGGGAATTATGCTTTAATAATGTGATAAAAATTATAATCTCATAAAATACTGTTTAAAGTACACAATTTTCACTCAAACTATCAGTGTAAAACCACTGAGGTCTTACCAGCTGACTGAAGACAGCGTCACCACCATCATCCAATAAATCATACTCTTCAGTTACATTTGGGATAGCTCTCTGTCTCTGAGATTCAGGCTTGAAAGTATTCTCTTGAGCTGAGTACCATTCTGTAAGTGTGGTTTGTTGTTTTTCCTCTAAATTAATTACCAAAGAAAATAAGTTGATACATTGTTTTATGAAATACATTTCTTTAAAAAAATTAAGTGAATTTGAAAATACCTAAAAGTTGGCCTTTTAAAGTTATTTTTTAAAAAATTAATTAATTAGAAACATTCAATAAAACATGTTCAGTTCAGTTCAGTTCAGTCGCCCAGTCATGTCTGAATCTTTGCAACCCCATGAATCACACCACGCCAGGCCTCCCTGTCCATCACCAACTCCTGGAGTTTACCCAAACTCATGTCCATCAAGTCGGCGATGCCATCTAGCCATCTCGTCCTCTGTCATCCCCTTCTCCTCCTGCCCCCAATCCCTCCCAGCATCAGGGCCTTTTCCAATGAGTCAACTCTTCACATAAGCTGGCCAAAGTATTGGAGTTTCAGCTTTAGCATCAGTCCTTCCAATGAACACCTAGGACTGATCTCCTTTAGGATGGACTGGTTGGATCTCCTTGCAGTCCAAGGGACTCTCAAGAGTCTTCTCCAACACCACAGTTCAAAAGCATCAATTCTTCAGCACCCAGCCTTCTTCACAGTCCAGCCCTCACATCCATACATGACTACTGGAAAAACCATAGCCTTGACTAGATGGACCTTTGTTGGAAAAGTAATGTCTCTCTCTTTTAATATGCTGTCTAGGTTGGTCATAACTTTTCTTCCAAGGAGTAAGCATCTTTTAATTTCATGGCTGCAATCACCATCTGCAGTGATTTTGGAGCCCCCCAAAATAAAGTCTGACACTGTTTCCACTGTTTCCCCATCTATTTCCCATGAAGTGATGGGACCAGATGCCATGATCTTCGTTTTCTGAATGTTGAGCTTTAAGCCAACTTTTACACTCTCCTCTTTCACTTTCATCAAGAGGCTTTTTAGTTTCTCTTCACTTTCTCCCATAAGGGTGGTGTCATCTGCATATCTGAGGTTATTGATATTTCCCAGCAATCTTGATTCCAGCTTCTGCTTCTTCCAGCCCAGTGTTTCTCATGGTGTACTCTGCATATAAGTTAAATAAGCAGGGTGACAATATACAGCCTTGACGTACTCCTTTTCCTATTTGGAACCAGTCTGTTGTTCCATGTCCAGTTCTAACTGTTGCTTCCTGACCTGCATATAGGTTTCTCAAGAGGCAGGTTAGGTCTGGTATTCCCATCTCTTTAAGAATTTTCCACAGTTTATTGTGATCCACACAGTCAAAGGCTTTCGCATAGTCAATAAAGCAGAAATAGATGTTTTGCTGGAACTCTCTTGCTTTTTCCATGATCCAGCAGATGTTGGCAATTTGATCTCTGGTTCCTCTGCCTGTCCTAAAACCAGCTTGAACATCTTGGAAGTTCACGGTTCACTTATTGCTGAAGCCTGGCTTGGAGAATTTTGAGCTTTACTTTACTTTGTAAGATGAGTGCAATTGTGCAATAGTTTGAACACTCTTTGGCATTGCCTCCAAAGAATAAAACATGTTATGTTGAACCAAAGGGAGACATCAAACTGCTTTAAGAAACTTCTGTTCATCTACTGGTAAGAAGTTTACTTCTATAAAAGTACAAAATTTAGTGAACGGTATTTTATCCATGTAACAAATATTGTTTAAACCACTGACTAATATACACATAGTACTTTGAAGGAAATCATTTACTGAACTACCACCATGCTAGTTGTTTGAGATACAAGTTATATAATCAGAGCCAGAAATTTTATAATGTATATATTAGTGATTCAACATTGCACTGTGAAACAGGCATTGCTAATTGTTTTTTTTTTTTCAAGCAAAGAATCCAAAGAATTTAAGATTATTTATCCAAAGTTATACTAACTAAACAAAGGAATCAAAACTTGGAGTGAAGTCTTCCATCATGAATAATGTAGTTAAAAGTAACCTGAAGGAACTTAACCTTAATTCAAAAGTGGACATATAGCATAAATTATAAGAGATGTATTAATAGGCAGATCATGCTACATTCAAAATTCAGATACAATTGATAACAATTTCAAGATTTGAAGAACTCAACAGTTATAAGAAAGATGAGCCTTTCATCACTCACATACAACTCTCTTTTTTTCTTTACCCGCCTCTCACTCCCACTCTGTTAACATATGCTGGGGAACAGCCAGCATATCATCTTCTCCCTCCTTAAAACTGTGGCTGAATCTGGATGCAGACACTCAGCTTATCCAGCTCTGGCATTCCTTTTCAATTCCTCTCCATAGATTATAACTTTTGGACATAAACCACAATATAAAAGGTCCATTTGGGACAGTAGTCTAATATAATATTCTACAACTATACACAGAGAGAAATACTTTCAAGTATCTTTGTATATGCACAGTATAAGACTGGAGTACTCTAAAAAGTCAGTATCAATAGTAATTTTCTTTTTTATTTGTTTGATAAAGAGCTTACCTCGTTGTTTTTCCTTTTTGTATTTTAACATTTCCTTGTTTGTATATCCAGTAGTTCTTAAAATGTCTTCCAAAAACATTTCTTTTACTTCAAATGGTCTTCCTTGTACTAAATAATAGGAGTATTTTAAACAGTCAACTTGTATCTTAGAGGTAATTTGCATAAAAACATGAGATTCTCAAATTAATAAATCTGAGTATTAATCCAAAGGCAATTCCAGAGATCAAGTAATCCTCATATTGTCCTTTAAATATAACTTTGATAGACAACTTATTTGCATGTTTTTTCCTATGTTTGCTATTCACTTGTGTGTTTGGCATTATACTAGATACTAGGAATATAAGCGGCAAGTAGAAACAGAGTTCCTCCTGTTCTCCTGAAGCTTAAAGATTGCAGTCTAGCAGGAGAGTCAGACCTTAATCCAGTAATTCAGAACAACAATGTAAAAATAAAGTTGTGAAAAGTCCTATGAGAGAAAAGTACAAGATACCATGACAGTACATAATAGGAGAACTTGAATGAGATGAGAAAAACATCTTCACTGAGAAAAATGAGAACCAAGAGAAGGAGGTAAACAAAATAATTAAGCTATACAGAGAGGAAAGAGTGCAATATGAAGAAGGAAAAAAAAAAAAAACAGTATGCACAAAGGCCCTATCGTGTGAACGAGTATGATGTTCTCAAGGAACTGAAAAGCCAAGCTATTTGGAACATGATGTGAGGAGTGGTGTGTAGAGGGGGCTATGGTTCAAGATGAGGCCAAAGAAACATATTAAGGGTTTAGGTCTTTATTCTGAGATAAAGGTCATTCAAAGTTTTAAGCTCATGAGAGTATTTAAATCATCAAAATTACACTTCAGAACACACCACTCTGACTGAAACCTGGGGAATGGATTTAAGAGAGCAGAGTAGATGGAACAGACCAGGTAGGGCAATTACAATTGTTCAGGCTGAAGAGGACAATAACCTGAATAAGACTGGTGACAGTAAAAATGGAAGGAGACAGACAGGAAGTAAAATCCACAGAACTCAGCATTAGATTAAATATGGAGGAATGATAAGGAAGTGTCAACCACAGCTCTTAAAATCTAGCTTAAAAAAATGGATAGAGGAAGATGTCATTCTCTGAGGTTGACAAGGAAAGCTAAAGAAAAACAAGTTGGCTTATGGGAGTTGGGGTTTGGTTTTACACATGTCAAATGTTGGTTGCCAAAATGAGCTTCCATTAGCAGATGCATAAGTTTTATGTGCCTTCAGTTCAGTTGCTCAGTCCTGTGTGACTGTGATGCCATGGACTGCAGCACGCCAGGCTTCCCTGTCCATCACCAATTCCCGGAGCCCGCTCAAACTCATGTCCATCGAATCAGTGATGTCATCCAACCATCTCATCCTCTGTCGTCCTTCTCCTTCTGCCTCTAGTCTTTCCCAGGAATAGGGTCTTTTCCAAAGAGTCAGTTCTTCACATCAGGTGGCAGAAGTACTGGAGTTGCAGCTTCAGCATCAGTCCTTCCAATGAACATTCAGGACTGATTTTCTTTAGGATGGACTGGTTGGATCTCCTTGCAGTCCAAGGGACTCTCAAGAGTCTTCTCCAACACCACAGTTCAAAAGCATCAGTTCTTCAGTGCCCAGCTTTCTTTATGGTCCAACTCTCATATCCACACATGACTATTGGAAAAACCATAGCCTTGACTAGAAGGACCTTTGTTGGCAAAGTAATGTCTCTGCTTTTGAATATGCTGTCTAGGTTGGTCTTATGAACAAAAAGTCCTAGAGGTTGTGACCTAGGTCATTTGGTCAAGGGTAAATTAACTAAAACAGGCAACACAAAAGAAGCAGATTTTTTATTTATTAATATATTCTTTTTATTCTTTTTTAATTTATTTATTTTAGTTGGAGGTTAATTACTTTACAGTATTGTAGTGGTTTTGCATATATTGACATGAATCAGCCATGAGTGTACATGTGTTCCCCATCCTGAACCCCCTTCTCACCTCCCTCCCCATCCCATCCCTCAGGGTCATCCCAGTGCACCAGCCCTGAGCACCCTGTCTCATGCATCGAACCTGGACTGGTGATCTGTTTATATATGATAATATACATGTTTCAAGGCTATTCTCTCAGATCATCCCACCCTTGCCTTCTCCCACAGAGTCCAAAAGACTGTTCTATATACCTGTGTCTCTTTTGCTGTCTCGCATATAGGGTTATTGTTACCATCTTTCTAAATTCCATATATATGTGTTAGTATACTGTATTGGTGTTTTTCTTTCTGGCTTACTTCACTCTGTATAATCGGCTCCAGTTTCATCCACCTCATTAGAACTGATTCAAATGTATTCTTTTTAATGGCTGAGTAATACTCCATTGTGTATATGCACCACAGCTTTCTTATCCATTCATCTGCTGATGGACATCTAGGTTGCTTCCATGTCCTGGCTATTGTAAACAGTGCTGTGATGAACACTGGGGTGCATGTGTCTCTTTCAATTCTGGTTTCCTCAGTGTGTATGTCCAGGAGTGGGATTGCTGGGTCATATGGCAGTTCTATTTCCAGTTTTTTAAGGAATCTCCACACTGTTCTCCATAGTGGCTGTACTAGTTTGCATTCCCACCACAGTGTAAGAGGGTCCCCTTTTCTCCACACCTTCTCCAGCATTTACTGTTTGTTGATTTTTGGATAGCAGCCATTCTGACTGGCATGAGATGGTACCTCACTGTGGTTTTGATTTACATTTCTCTGATAATGAGTGATGTTGAGCATCTTTTCACGTGTTTTTTAGCGATCTGTAGGTCTTCTTTGGAGAACTGTCTGTTTTGTTCCTTGACCCATTTTTTGATTGGGTCATTTATTTTTCCGGAATTGAGCTGAAGGAGTTGCTTGTATATTTTTTAGAAAGGATTAGTATTCAGTTAGGGTATATTAGATGTGAACTGCTTATAAACTTCCTAAGTCCAAAGCTCTGGAGAACAGGTTGAATTGGGAAATAAAAATTGAGGAGTCATCTATATAAGAGGAAGTAGAAGTCAAGGGCAAGAATTAGATCTTCCAGGGAAACAAACTATGCATTCCCAGTATCCAGTAGAGAGCAGCATAGAGTAGTAAAGAGGAAAAGCAAAGTCAAAAAAGGAAGGGAAAGGAGGGAATGGGGAGGGAAAAGAAGAGAGGAAGAGAAAAAAGAATGGATCATGGGAATAATCCTCAAAAATACCAATATTTAAGCACCATGCAAAAGAAGCACACAGAGGAGACCAATAAAGTACAGGCTATAACAGAGAACAAGACTTAGGAAGCAGCGCTGGCAAACAGATGAGCATTCCACCAAAAAAGGGGGAATGATTCTGAGAAATACTACAGCAATTTTAAGTAATATTTTTATATAAAATCTGAATAACAGGCTTGGCAATTAAATCAGTTTCCAAACAACACTATTAAGAATGCATATATGAACAGCCCCATAAACTTCAGAAATGTAAATCATTTCAGCCTTTGGGAAAAGTAAAATGGTAAAACCATATTATTGCTAAAATTAAAAACAGACATATTTTCTTATTCAACAATTTCACTTTTAAGAATCTATTCTCAGAAATAAGAGCACATATATATTTATATAAAAGAATATGTGTATAAGGATGCTCATAACAACAAGGTTGTTTTGAGCCAACTTTATAGTTGGCAAAAGGAAGGATCCAAGACCAATGTGAATGTCTAAAAATTAAGAAATGGTTAAATAAATCATGGTACATTCATATTAGGAAATATAAAAGCAGCTGTTCAATATAATGAACTACATCCTACATGTCTGAACTGAGGTAAACACACTGAAGTAAACACAACTTTTTCAATTTTTGAGAAAATTAATAATTTTTTTAAAGATTGGTGGAAACATCAGGTATGATTAAAGGAAAGGGAGAAAAGTTCAGGGGCAACATATTCAGAAGTACATGGGAAGTAAACACGCGAATACAACTACTCTGTGAAAGAGTCTAGCAATAAAGGTGAAGCTGTAAGACAGAATTTAAAGAGGAATACAAAATTAAAACATATCTCCTTTTAAGACTGAAAAATGGCTCACTACACAATACCAAAGAGTGAAAAAGGAGAGGATGAAAATATATAGAGATGACTAATTAAGCACATCTCAGAGAAAACAGAAAAGGATGCCCTATACATCAGAATATTCCTTAATATTTCTATTTCAATAAATAAAATCAAGCCAAAAAAGAATTCTTTCGTAAAATCCTGAAGAAATCTGATAATTTTACTTACTATATATCACTGGACAGCTCCCAAAATATCTTATAAAAAGATTTACATCTAAGGCAGCACTAGAAAGAATTAGTTTCAAAGTTGGGTGCTTCTGCAGTAAATCTCTTAACTTTGTAAGTAAAAAATCACTAAATCGATCCCTTTCATGAACTTCATCCTGCAGTAAACAAAAACAAACCATGGAACAGTTAAAACATAAAATAAGTGAAGTCTTTAAAACTGTGGAGCTGCTGAGTTTCACACTAAATCAAATTAAATGTGGAAAACAGTCAATTAGTGAAAATTTTGTTTTACGGATAATTTAGAAATACTCAGATATTAACAATCCTCTGTAGGTAACGTATTGCCCTTTTTCCCACAGAATGTAAAACTGCAGAAACTAAAACAAATTCTGAATTAGTACAGTCTAATTTAATATACTTTTAATAAATATAAAATCTATTTAAATATGCTTCTGTTAGCATCAGGACCAGGTGCATACTGTGGTTTGAATGCAGAGAACTAATAACTTTCCAAAAGCTGCTTATCACAAGCTTATAAAACTTAATCTAAGTTTCCTGACACAAACTGGATAAAAGCTTAGAATTCTTTAATAAGGTGCTAATTCATCTACTTATTTCATCAGCAGCTAGTTAATTTAGCAGCATACCAGGAAGTTAGCTGACTTTAAGTATTCTCCTAAGATATGCAAGAGAAAATAGATGACTAAGCACAGAGAAAAAAGAAAACTTTCACTATTCTGGAGACTCTCGAAATACATGTATCATTTTTATATATAAAAAGCACTTTTTACAAAGCTATCTATTTTCACGCATGAAAACTAATGGCAAGAATATCTTTATTTAATATAAATATTTATTTCTAATAATTATGGAAAATAAAAAGTAACTTGATTAGAACAGCCTGTTTTTAAAAAGAATTGGTTCTCATGTATATCCTATTCCAAAATCTTAATTACCTATTTAAATTTAAATATCTTACCACAATAACATGTGTCACAGTTGACAATGTACTATCTCCTGCCATCAGTGTACGAAGCAGTACTCCATTTGTGCAAAATGTCAGAAGTGTCTTTGGAGAAACCCTTTTTTAAAAAAAATGTACAATTACAAATCTTTTATACAATTAAAACATGGCCATATTAAAATGCTAGTATCCTTAGTATTTTAGTAAGTATTACTAACATAACAGTGTACTGGTTCAGTTCAGTTCAGTTGCTCAGTCGTGTCTGACTCTTCACAACCCCATGGACCACAGCATGCCAGGCTTCCCTGTCCATCACCAACTCCCAGAGTTTACTCAAACTCGTCTTCACTGAATCAATGATGCCACCCAACCATCTAACCATTTGTTGTACCCTTCTCCTCCTGCCCTCAATACAACCCCATGGACCACAGCATGCCAGGCTTCCCTGTCCATTACCAACTCCCAGAGTTTACTCAAACTCGTCTTCACTGAATCAATGATGCCACCCAACCATCTAACCATTTGTTGTACCCTTCTCCTCCTGCCCTCAATCTTTCCCAGCATCAGGGTCTTTTCAAATGACTCAGCTCTTCACATCAGGGGGCCAAAGTACTGAAGTTTCAGCCTCAACATCAGTCCTTCCAATGAATACTCAGGACTGATCTTCTTTAGGATGGACTGGTTGGATCTCCTTGCATTACAAGGGACTCTCAAGAGTTTTCTCCAACACCACAGTTCAAAAGCATCAATTCTTTGGCACTCAGCTTTCTTTATAGTCTAACTCTCACATCCACACATGACTACTGGAAAAACCACAGCATTGATGAGACGGACCTTTGTTGGCAAACTAGAGTCTATGCTTTTTAACATGCTGTCTAGGTTGGTCGTAACTTTCCTTCCAAGGAATAAGCACCTTTTAATTTCATGGCTGCAGTTACCATCTGCAGTGATTTTGGAGCCCCCAAAAATAAAGTCTGACCTGTTTCCACTGTTTCCCCATCTATTTGCCATGAAGTGATGGGACCAGATGCCATGATCTTCGTTTTCTGAATGTTGAGCTTTAAGCCAACTTTTACACTCTCCTCTTTCACTTTCATCAAAAAGCTGGTTAGTTCTTCTTCGCTTTCTGCCATAAGGGTGGTGTCATCTGCATATCTGAGGTTATTGATATTTCTCCCAGCAATCTTGATTCCAGCTTGTGCTTCTTCCAGCCCAGCATTTCTCATGATGTAATCTGCATATAATTNGTCACCCTGCTTATTTAAATTATATGCAGATTTCATCAAGAGGCTTTTTAGCTCCTCCTCACTTTCTGCCATAAGGGTGGTGTCATCTGCATATCTGAGGTTATTGATATTTCTCCCAGCAATCTTGATTCCAGCTTGTGCTTCTTCCATCCCAGCATTTCTCATGATGTACTCTGCATATAATTTAAATAAGCAGGGTGACAATATACAGCCTTGACATACTCCTTTTATTACTATATGTCAAATAGATCACCAGTCCAAGTTTGATGCATGAAATAGCGTTCTCAAAGCTGGTGCACTGGGACAACCCTGAGGGATGGGATAGGAAAGGACGTGGGAGGGTAGTTCAGAACTGGGGACACAAGTGCACCCATGGCTGACACATGTCAATGTATGCCAAGAATCACTACAATATTGTAAAACAATTAGCCTCCAATTTAAAAAGAATATATATATTTAAGAAATACATAGTAAGAAAAATGGCCAATGGAAAGAATAAAATCTTACAGAAAATATTTTAAAAAATCACATGATCTGTGTATGTAACCTCATTGAGGGAAAAATTATTTTATAATTGTTACCTTATAACTTTTATTTTAAAGTTTAAAACTGATAATATAATTGCTGAAAATTACAATGATAACTTTGGTTGGAAAATAGCCAGATTAGTGAAACAATAAATAACTGAGGAATAGATTTTACAATGTAGATATTTATTTAGTGAGTAGAAATCATGAAAGTTTATCTCAGTAGGAAAAAGCTGAATAATTTAATAAAAGTTAACACACCTGGTTGTCTGGGAGAAGATAAAAACACACCCATATCACATGCCTTATGAAACACAGTATTGACATATCAAATAATATGTTAAAAATAAAAAAACACTGCTGTAATTTATACATGAAATTTTTAAGAGAATATATCCTAAAAGTTCTAATCACAAATCTTTTTTTTTTCTTTTATTTTGTTCTATATGAGATAATGGATAGTCACAATAGTTAAACTGATATTCATTTCATGATGGACATAAGTTAGAATATTTTGCTGGACAGAAGATGTCAATAAGCATAAGAAAAATAGTGTTAACCTTATTAGTATTTAGAACATTAATTAAAGTAGGATAAAAGTATGAAAATCATAGGTTTTAATCTACCAGAAATTTATATCAGTGTTAAAAATAAAAACTAAAGCATTTCTCTGTACCTGTAAACAATTAAAAAAAAATCACCACTCTTTGACCAAATAATCCCTTTTGATGAATCTGTGTTTAGAAATAAAACTGTTTTTTTTTTTTTGTATATAGGCCTGTAAACATGCATACTTATCAAAGTGTTGTTTACATTGATAAAAGCCCTTAGAGATAAATAGATGTCCAGGAAAAGTAATGGCTCAGTAACATTATGTCAAATCATATCAGATCAAATACTACATTGATTAATATTATATTATTTAATAATATAACAGAAGATAATTAAAAGGACTGAATTTGAGTTTAATAAATTGGGAGAACAATAATGAAGTTCCTCAAAAAACTAAAAATAGAAGTAACATATGATTCAGCAATTCCACTCCTGGCTATATATCTAAAGAGAACAAAAACATCAGTCTGAAAAAATGTTTTTAACCTAATATTCGTAGCAGCAGTTTTTACAATACCCAAGATAGATAATGAAGCAACCTAAGTGTTCATCAATAGATGGATGTCCTGCTAAATGAATTATTTTGGACAGTTAAAGATAAATACTATATATTATCACTTATATGTGGAATTTGAAAAATAAATACATGAATATAACAAAACAGAAATAGAGTCACAAATATTTAGAATCAGTTGTGGTTACCAGTAGGGAAAAGGAAGCAAGGAAGGACAACACAGGGATAAGGTATTATGAAGCACAAACACCTATATGTGAAATAAATACACTACATATATATATCAATATTATGTAGTAAACACTGTTTATAATAGTAAAAATATTATAGCTTTTACACTTTATGTGAAATATAATATATAAACATGTTGAATCATTATGCTGCACTCCTGAATTAATATATGGTAATTTAACAACACTTCAATAAAAATATTGAAAAGAATTTCTGAGTTAAAATCTATTTTAGTATGTCTCCAAACTGAGAATACTGCAAGCTCTAGCTTGCAATGTAATTGAAGTTTCATAATCCCTTAACAAATGTTACTTAGTTTCTTAACTCTTAGCTTGAAAAGCTGACCTTCATTACTGTTTCCTGCCTGGACTTGACTCATTATTATTAAGCTGTTATTAATAATTAATGTACAACATGACAATTCCAGTTAATAATGCTACTGTGTATTTGAAAGTTGCTGAGTGTAAACACTAAAAATTCACATCACAAGTAGAAATATTTTATAAATATATGAAGTGATATATGTTAACTACATTTGTTGTAATGAACATCTCAAAAAATATACAAATATTAAATCACTGTCATATACCTGAAATTTAATATAGTATTATATATTAGTCATATATCAGTTTAAAACTAAATGAAAATTAAAAATGAAAAAATATAATTACTAATGTAATATAAAGACTAATGTTTCATGAAAGTTAGAAAACTGGATACCCAATAATCCTGACATTTCTGAATACCATAATTCATCAAAATAGTCAGAAGAAGGATGTCAGCATTAAGTCTGATACAGTCAGGCAGTATCTCTATGCAATTCAACTACATTTATCTCTAGTTTTCTCTCAAAGGCAATGTAAGAAATAATCAAGTAGAATAATTGAAATTGAATATAATAAAACTAATAACTTCTGGAATTTATCAGATCAGTCACCATTTTCTATTTCTTTCTTAACTGAATTTTTAAGTATAGAATGCACTGTGCATTTTTAAAATTTTAACTATAAAACACTAGCTAAAGAGACATCCTGAAAACTAAGAATTTAAAATAAAATTATATTGGTAAAACTGAATCTTTGTGTGTTGAAACTTTCACAAAAATTTCTATTTCCTACTTATAAATTTTTACACAAATGGCAATGCAAAAAGCATCTTTTCCATTTAATGTAGCAACAAAAGCTTGTCAAATAGATATCAAATTGATTGTTCATGTTAAAAATCATCAAACCTATCCATCAATTGTGTTCATTTAACATGGGTTTAGTATTTTTTGAAAGACACTATTCTTCCCAAAACTCTGTGTCTAATCAAGTCCATTAAAGCAATTACTTTCAGTTATAATTACCTCTGTTTAAGCTGATCAGTCATAATGCATTTTTATTTTTATACAATTTCTTTTCTATTTTATGTGATATACTTGACAATCATTCCATCATTGTCATCACTGAAAACAAGCTATCACAATAATGAATTGTTTCATCAAATTTATTTTGTCTTATGCTTTCTCAGGCATTTCTTCACATGGATATAGAACAGGTAGATATGATTATTTCATTTTAAGATGAAAGTATTGAATCAGAAGTAAGTGATATAACCTTCAGAGAAGCTAATATTAGCACTCCAGTCTGAATTTCTTTCTGTAGGTACCTTCAAAGACATTGTCAGTACATAAAACATTTTTTGAATATTTATAATTAGATTTAAACTCTTGAAATAGGGAATATTTTCTATTTCTTCTTCATTCTTCTTTTGACAGTTGACTGACATCTTGTAGCAAAAATAGAACTGATCAAGAAATGTCTGAAGATCATTATCCTATTTACAACATAGAAATATTTCAAACATTGATTTTATTAGAAACCGACTTGGACCATAAAGAAGACTGAGCACTGAAGAATTGATTTTGAACTCTGGTGCTGGAGAATACTCAAGAGTGTCCTTTGGACAACAAAGAGATCAAATCAGTCAATCTTAAAGGAAATCAGCCATGGATATCCATTGGTAGGACTGATGCTGAAACTGAAGCTCTGATACTTTGGCCACATGATGTGGAGAGACAACCCACTGGAAAAGACTCTGATTCTGGGAAAGATAGAGGGCAAGAAGAGAAAGGGTTGACAGAGGTTGAGTTGTTTGGAGGACATCACTAACTCAATGGACATTAATTTGCAAACTCAAGCAGATTGTGAAAGACAGGGAAGTCTGGCAAGCTGCAGTTCATGGGGTTGCAAAGAGTCAGACTTAGTGACTGAACAATAACAACAAAAACACTTCTAAAATTTGTAAATAATATTTAAGTGATATTTTTCCTTACTTGTCATAAAACTATTTTGGAAATAAAATAGGGAAAATCTATCATATTTTTTGCCCAGTTAGGTTTCTTTTTCTAATGATTTCTGTTTCTTTGTACCACTCCAAAAGAATTATGCCTCTACTTTCTTCCTGGTTGCTTTAAGTTCAAGGTTAATTTGTATTAATAATCATTAAACTTTTTTATCAGAGTCAAATATCAAAGGCCAGACTACTATTTTCACCCTTCCTTCTTTCTTTTCCTTGCCTTTGTTCTGTTTTACCATGGAAATTGTGATTGAAGAGTAAATCCTTCAGATGTCATTAGTATTGAAAAGAGAAATGGTCTAAGATGGAGTTGCAATCTATTCATTAATGTTTAGAACACATTTTGACCCCAGTATGCCTCTGCTTCTTGGAGTGAGATATATATTATGTGATAAAAGCACTTTTGTACTATGAATACTTTGTCTATGAGCTGTGTTTCCTGATAAACCAGAAAACAGCCCTGTCATTTCTATGAACAACTTCCTTAACAAGAACTCTAGAGCAATTTGTGATTAGTATCTGCTTCTACCACCAAATTAGCATCTTAACATAATTATGAAATTGTTCCAAAAGGGATATACAATTGATATTCTTGTATTCAAATGAACCAAGGTCTATTTTTGCATATTGATTTATCATATCACCAAACAAGGGATAGATATTATTATTGATTTCTAGGCATAACGGCATGATGGAATGGGAAAGAGAAGACTTAAACTGGTATACTTGTTGGTTGCTGGTATACTTGTATAAAAAAGAGGTGTACTACCTCTATCACAGAATGGCACTGCATGCTGCCTCTGATGTTACTGCCTGATGTTATGTGGTAGTTTCCAGATATACCTTTGGCCCATACCCATACTAAAGCAAGTTTTCTCTCCTGTGCCCCTTCTGTATATGCATACACTGACCACCTTGGTGTACAAAACATGATAGAGAAGCAAACTTGCCTTTGATTGTATCAACATTACACCAGTATGAATTCTTCTTGAAGTTATGTTGGAATTTATATGTGAATAGGCTTTCAAAATGTGGTGATGGAGAAGACTCTTGAGAGTCACTTAGACAGAAAGAAGATCAAATTAGTCAATCCTAAAGGAAATTAGTCTTGAATATTTCTTTGGAAATACTGGTGCTGAAGCTGAAGCTCCAATAATTTGGGCCCCTGATGTAAAGATCTGATTCATTGGAAAAGACCCTGATGCTAGGAAAGATGAAGGTGGGAGGAGAAGAGGGCAACAGAGAATGAGATGGTTGGATAGCATCATCAACTCAATGTACGTTAGTTAGAGCAAGCTCCAGAAGATAGTGAAGGATAGGGACTGGTATGCTGCAGTTCATGTGTTCACAAAAAGGTGGACACAACTTAGGAACTGAACAACAACAACCTGTGGATACAGAATTTTAATTTTGTAACAATCTCATTCATTATGAATCTAAGGGATTTACTACATAAATGTCTTAATTGAGTAATATAATCATTATAATATCAGTAGCTAGATATGAGGATTTTATATATCACGAGAATTTCTTGGTCTCACTACAATAGGGTAGCCAAGAGGAATTTTTAGCAAAACTTCAGAAGTGCCCTATAGTCTGACTCCAAATTAATTCACGGGTTCTTTTATAATACAGTGGAAGAAGATTCTGGGTTCTAGGAGATTATCAGACAGAATTTTCAGTCTACTTAAAATAATAGTGAATAATTAGCCATTACCTTCTGCTTGTGAGATTTCTTCTTTTTAACTGGTTGTAGAAAAATTGGAAATTCTTCCTTATTTTAAAGAGGAAGGAAGTGCAATTTCAACTACAATCAAGCATAGTAAAAATGACATTGTCACTGCCATTTTTTTGCCTAGAATGACCTGCTTTCTTTTATACTTTACGTGATTGACAGGGAAGATGCTGAATTATACTTTTTTCCCCTCATTTGAAATACTGAGGAGATGACTTTCTCCACGTGTTAACAAAAATATGACAAAAGAAGAAAAAGTGAAAAACTGTCAAGATACGTAGCAACACAAAAAATATGAAGAACCTCAGAGTTTGTTATTTCCTAGTTATAATTTTTAAAATTATTTCATAGAAAATATAATGACCATATTAAAAAGTAGAGACATTACTTTGCCAACAAAGTTCCTATTGTTAAATATATGGTTTTACTAGTAGTCATGTATGGATGTGAGGGTTGGACCATAAAGAAGGTTAAACATTGAAGAACTAATGCCTTTGAGCTATGGTGTTGAAGACTCTTGAGAGTTCCTTGGACTGCAAAGAGATCAAACCAGTCAATTCTAAAGAACATCAAACCTGAATATTCATTAGAAGGACTGATGCTGAAACTGAAGCTCCAATAATTTGATCACCTGATGTGAAGAGCCGACACATTAAAAAAGACCCTGATTCTGGGAAAGATTGAAGGCAGTAAGAGAAGGGAATGACAGAGGATGAGATGGTTGGATGGTATCACCAACTCGATGGACATGAGTTTGAGCAAATTCTGGGCAATGGTGAAGGATAGGAAAGCCTGAAGTGTTGCAGTCCAATGGGTCACAAAGAGTCAGATATGACTGAGCAACTGAAAAACAGCAGCAAATAATAACCTCAGCTTTAGTAAGCTGCTCTCTCAGAGGAAAGTTCTATTAAGATTGTGTGTTCAGGGTGCTCGGGGCTGGTGCACTGGGATGACCCAGAGGGATGGTATGGGGAGGGAGGTGGGAGGAGGGTTCAGGATGGGGAACACATGTACACCCATGACAGATTCATGTCAATATATGGCAAAACCAATACAATATTGTAAAGTAATTAGCCTCTTCAGATGAGGAAAGGATTTTTCAAGTGGCAAATGTCTAACAAGCCTCCTTGAGCTAGTGTATTCCAAGTTGCTTGTGTATCTAGTTATATATTTAATGTCTTTCCTCAACACTTTCATTCAAAATCTACCTTATAAAGACTGAAAATCTTGGAAAATATCAGAGCCTTATGAATATTCACATAGGATAAACTTAGTTGTTTACATTTGGTTCTTTTATTGCATGTTCCTGTCCCAAGCTGGCCTGTATTCTGTCCTGCCAGATTACAGTAAATCAGGGGCAACTAGAAATTGCTTCCTTTAAGCCCACGGGCTGTATGATACGGTACTGTGGATCCCTGTTTTCCAAACTTGTTCCTTGGAGGCCCTGAGTCCTACTGAAGTGATTCAAGATTCAAAATATTGGTTTGTAATATTAACATTTGGTAGTGTGGTAATTAAAGAAAGCTCTCAGATATGCTGTCAAATTTTAACACATTGCAGACCACTGATATGCTAACTTAAATTGCAAGGTTAATTTGCTTTTGTGCATCACTCAATAAAATTACCCTTACTGTCTTTGTAAATATGTTTGAAAGTCTTATAACATCTACTGATTAGTGAAATTGGAGGTTTGCCCTAATCCTTTAATGTTTCTAATTTCTGTGTGAACATTTCAACACTTTTAAAATTAACCAGCATGTCCTTTATTAAAGTGTCTGCCTAATGCACTTAAATTAAAAAGCAAATATGGTTGAGATATAAGCTCATTGTGTATTCTCTTCAGTAAAGAATGGTCAGTTACACAATGACTATCAAATGAAAACACAGTAGTTTTGTTCATAAAAAAATGCACAAGAAGTTTTAGCTTGCTTTTTTCATTCAGTTTTATTTTTTAAAGTGCTGTATATTTGAATGTAATAAATCAACTTTTAAAGTTATTGTTTTTATACGTTTTATATAATAAGGTTGCATATTTTTATTTATTTACTTTTGCAAAATTGAGTTCCAAAAGCTGTGAGTACAGGGGAAATAAACCCTGGATACTCTGTGTTTTTTTTTTTTTCTTAATTGTATTTATTTATTATTATTATTTTTTTACACGAACTCCCACACATGAACTCTTTGGAAGGACTGATGCTGAACCTGAAGCTCCAATACTTTGGCTAACAATTGACTCATTGGAAAAGATTCTGATGCTGGAAAAGATTGAAATCAGAAGGGGAAGAGGGCAACAGAGGATGAAATGGTCGGTGTACATGAACTTGGGCAAACTCTGGGAGATGGTGAGGGACAGGGAAGCCTGGCATGCTGCAGTCCCTGGGGTCACAAAGGGTTGGACATGACTGAGTGACTGAATTGAACTGAACTGATGCTATCGGAGAAAAACAGAAATAGCTCTAGAAATAATAAATAAGTTCAAATATAATTGAAATGTATCATATAGGTTGTCTTCTGACTTGTTTGTTTGAAGGGTTCCTTTTTCATCAATGCCAAAATATGAATATTTATGATTTTTGACCTGAAATCCCATTTCCCACACTCTTCTTCTTTAAATTGACTGATCTTAAATTGACGTTGCTCTTATGCAAAAATTCTTAAAATTAAAGTTGCTGGCATGGACAAAATATAGAATGGAAAAAAAAATGAGTAAATGCCTAAGGACAAAATATTGAGAATTAATTTTATTTTAAATTTACATTGTTTATTTGGAAGCATTTCCAAAGTACTTGGAACTGAGCATGACTGATAAAATTTAACAGAATTTTCCAAATGTTCTGGGATACCTTTCTCTCTTTTGACAATGAGTATTTTTCCTCCACCTTCATGTTTCTGGGCTTCCCTGGTGGCTCAGATGTTAAAGCGTCTACCTGCATTGCAGGAGACCTGGGTTCAATCCCTAGGTCGGGAAGATCCCCTAGAGACGGAAATGGCAACCTCAGTTCAGTTCAGTCACTCAGTCGTGTCCAGCTCTTTGCGATCCCATGAATTGCAGCACGCCAGGCCTCCCTATCCATCACCATCTCCCAGAGTTCATTCAGACTCACGTCCATCGAGTCCGTGATGCCATCCAGCCATCTCATCTTCGGTCGTCCCCTTCTCCTCCTGCCCCCAATCCCTCCCATCATCAGAGTCTTTTCCAATGAGTCAACTCTTAACCCAGAGGGATGGTATGGGGAGGGAGGTGGGAGGAGGGTTCAGGATGGGGAACACATGTACACCCATGACAGATTCATGTCACTATATGGCAAAACCAATACAATATTGTAAAGTAATTAGCCTCTTCAGATGAGGAAAGGATTTTTCAAGTGGCAAATGTCTAACAAGCCTCCTTGAGCTAGTGTATTCCAAGTTGCTTGTGTATCTAGTTATATATTTAATGTCTTTCCTCAACACTTTCATTCAAAATCTACCTTATAAAGACTGAAAATCTTGGAAAATATCAGAGCCTTATGAATATTCACATAGGATAAACTTAGTTGTTTACATTTGGTTCTTTTATTGCATGTTCCTTTCCCAAGCTGGCCTGTATTCTGTCCTGCCAGATTACAGTAAATCAGGGGCAACTAGAAATTGCTTCCTTTAAGCCCATGGGCTGTATGATACGGTACTGTGGATCCCTGTTTTCCAAACTTGTTCCTTGGAGGCCCTGAGTCCTACTGAAGTGATTCAAGATTCAAAATATTGGTTTGTAATATTAACATTTGGTAGTGTGGTAATTAAAGAAAGCTCTCAGATATGCTGTCAAATTTTAACACATTGCAGACCACTGATATGCTAACTTAAATTGCAAGGTTAATTTGCTTTTGTGCATCACTCAATAAAATTACCCTTACTGTCTTTGTAAATATGTTTGAAAGTCTTATAACATCTACTGATTAGTGAAATTGGAGGTTTGCCCTAATCCTTTAATGTTTCTAATTTCTGTGTGAACATTTCAACACTTTTAAAATTAACCAGCATGTCCTTTATTAAAGTGTCTGCCTAATGCACTTAAATTAAAAAGCAAATATGGTTGAGATATAAGCTCATTGTGTATTCTCTTCAGTAAAGAATGGTCAGTTACACAATGACTATCAAATGAAAACACAGTAGTTTTGTTCATAAAAAAATGCACAAGAAGTTTTAGCTTGCTTTTTTCATTCAGTTTTATTTTTTAAAGTGCTGTATATTTGAATGTAATAAATCAACTTTTAAAGTTATTGTTTTTATACGTTTTATATAATAAGGTTGCATATTTTTATTTATTTACTTTTGCAAAATTGAGTTCCAAAAGCTGTGAGTACAGGGGAAATAAACCCTGGATACTCTGTGTTTTTTTTTTTTTCTTAATTGTATTTATTTATTATTATTATTTTTTTACACGAACTCCCACACATGAACTCTTTGGAAGGACTGATGCTGAACCTGAAGCTCCAATACTTTGGCTAACAATTGACTCATTGGAAAAGATTCTGATGCTGGAAAAGATTGAAATCAGAAGGGGAAGAGGGCAACAGAGGANTACAGGGGAAATAAACCCTGGATACTCTGTGTTTTTTTTTTTTTCTTAATTGTATTTATTTATTATTATTATTTTTTTACACGAACTCCCACACATGAACTCTTTGGAAGGACTGATGCTGAACCTGAAGCTCCAATACTTTGGCTAACAATTGACTCATTGGAAAAGATTCTGATGCTGGAAAAGATTGAAATCAGAAGGGGAAGAGGGCAACAGAGGATGAAATGGTCGGTGTACATGAACTTGGGCAAACTCTGGGAGATGGTGAGGGACAGGGAAGCCTGGCATGCTGCAGTCCCTGGGGTCACAAAGGGTTGGACATGACTGAGTGACTGAATTGAACTGAACTGATGCTATCGGAGAAAAACAGAAATAGCTCTAGAAAGAATAAATAAGTTCAAATATAATTGAAATGTATCATATAGGTTGTCTTCTGACTTGTTTGTTTGAAGGGTTCCTTTTTCATCAATGCCAAAATATGAATATTTATGATTCATGACCTGAAATCCCATTTCCCACACTCTTCTTCTTTAAATTGACTGATCTTAAATTGACGTTGCTCTTATGCAAAAATTCTTAAAATTAAAGTTGCTGGCATGGAAAAAATATAGAATGGAAAAAAAAATGAGTAAATGCCTAAGGACAAAATATTGAGAATTAATTTTATTTGAAATTTACATTGTTTATTTGGAAGCATTTCCAAAGTACTTGGAACTGAGCGTGACTGATAAAATTTAACAGAATTTTCCAAATGTTCTGGGATACCTTTCTCTCTTTTGACAATGAGTATTTTTCCTCCACCTTCATGTTTCTGGGCTTCCCTGGTGGCTCAGATGTTAAAGCGTCTACCTGCATTGCAGGAGACCTGGGTTCAATCCCTAGGTCGGGAAGATCCCCTAGAGACGGAAATGGCAACCTCAGTTCAGTTCAGTCACTCAGTCGTGTCCAGCTCTTTGCGATCCCATGAATCGCAGCACGCCAGGCCTCCCTATCCATCACCATCTCCCAGAGTTCATTCAGACTCACGTCCATCGAGTCCGTGATGCCATCCAGCCATCTCATCTTCGGTCGTCCCCTTCTCCTCCTGCCCCCAATCCCTCCCATCATCAGAGTCTTTTCCAATGAGTCAACTCTTCGCATGAGGTGGCCAAAGTACTGGAGTTTCAGCTTTAGCATCATTCCTTCCAAAGAAATCACAGGGTTGATCTCCTTCAGAATGGACTGGTTGGATCTCCTTGCAGTCCAAGGGACTCTCAAGAGTCTTCTCCAACACCACAGTTCAAAAGCATCGATTCTTCGGCGNCATTCCAAGGCCAAATTTGCCTGTTACTCCTGGTGTTTCTTGACTTCCTACTTTAGCATTCCAGTCCCTTATAATGAAAAGGACATCTTTTTTGGGTGTTAGTTCTAAAAGGTCTTGTAGGTCTTCATAAAACAGTTCAACTTCAGCTTCTTCAGCATTACTGGTTGGGGCATAGACTTGGATAACTGTGATATTGAATGGTTTGCCTTGGAAATGAACAGAGATCATTCTGTCGTTTTTGAGATTGCATCCAAGTACTGCATTTCGGCCTCTTTTGTTGACCAGGATGGCTACTCCATTTCTTCTGAGGGATTCCTGCCCGCAGTAGTAGATATAATGGTCATCTGAGTTAAATTCACCCATTCCAGTCCATTTTAGTTCGCTGATTCCTAGAATGTCGACGTTCACCCTTGCCATCTCCTGTTTGACCACTTCCAATTTGCCTTGATTCATGGACCTGACATTCCAGGTTCCAACCTACTCCAGTGTTTTTGCCTGGAGAATCCCATGGACGGAGGAGCCTGGTGGTCGCAAAGAGTCGGACATGACTGAGCCACTTCACTTTCCATGTTGCTATCCATGGTTCTGACTCTGAGAGTTAGAGGAGAAGTAAAGGGTAAAGAAAGATTTTACTCTGGTAGTACTGTATCAAGATGGCAAGTGTTTGAAGCTGACTCACTCTCATAACATTTTAACACATTTTGCAGTTTCTGTACATGCTGATGATGCACTTCAGCTGACAATTCCCTTTTCAAATATTCATGTTTCCTGTGATTAAATCCATACAAATTCTCTGTCTCTGGGGACTCCAAAATAATATTCCTTAGTGATTTCTTTGGCAGGATGCAAAATGACTCAAGCTGGTTTTCCCCCATGTAGTCTATTTCTCTCTTTTCTTAGGCATCAGAAAACTTTTGATCCCATAAACTGTAGAAGAGGCTACTCCACCATACAGCTGTTTTTCTGTTTTGTTGTTGTTGTTGTTGTTGTTTGTTTTAATTCTTTAGATCAGAGCTTAGTAAAATAGGGCTGTTAAGACAAATCCATTCAATTACCTGTGTATGTAAATAAAGTTTTATTAGTACATATGTCCTTTCATTTGTATGTATTAATAGTATACGGCTGCTCTTGTACAAAATAGGTAGGATTGAACAGTTATGACTGAGGTCATACAGCCTGTAAAATATAAAATATATATTTTCTAGCTGTTTGCAGAAAAAATGTTTGCTGACCCTGATTAAACACCAGGAGTAAAAGTCAAGTTTAGTCCCATATACTATGCAAACATCCAGGAACACATGGTGATCTCTCTGAGTGAGTCAACTCAAGACCCATTTTCAGGAGTACAGACACTAGGTAAATCTCCAAAGACATCTTCTCATATTCTCTTTCCTCATTATTTATCACTGATACTTATGAATTTTGAACAAATATTTAAATACTTACTTTGACTTATTGACTTATTCAGGTGGCACTAGCAGCAAATAACTTTTATTGTCTATATTAGAAATTGCTTTGACATCTAATATTAGAGCTTATTTGACATCTAATATTTTGTAATTTAACACTTCAGAAGTAAACTCCAGATTTACATTTAATTATAAAAAAACATTTAGTAGGATGAGCTACCTTTTACCTCTCACTTTGCTTCTGTTCAATCCTACTAAGCTGGAATTTCTTTTGCAGAGCCTCTTGTGCTCTGCTATTTGCTTTCAAAATTCTCCAAATATTATTTAAATTCTTCTTCACATAGAACAAAGAATGACTTCTTATTCATTGAAAAGTATTGAAACATAGATGCTTCAATTAATTTGTTTCTCTGTATTGTGTCTCTTTATTCAAAATGTTGGATGGTATTTCCAGATCTTGTTATATTTTTGAGGATATGTGGCCAGACTTTATAGATTCTACAAGAAGATCTAGAAACAAATAATTTCTCTTTTCCCATGTGAGAAGTCTGTGGCAGGCATTTCTGTGTTTCTGTGTTCTACTTCCAAACATTCCATTAGATGCACCATCTAAAAATCAAGATTGGAGAGGAAGATACTGGTTGTATCTTTGTAGCTGAACTGGATTCTCTGTTCTTATAAGTAAAAAAACTGATTTTTATATCTCTACTTGCCATTATACTCACTTTGATCTGTACTCAAGGGGTCGTGAGTCATTTCACTTTCTAAAGAGCTAAATTATTAATAGTACATAGTAGGCACTCAATTAAAATCACCTCTTTCATTATTACAAACCATAAGTTCTGATTTTATAGCTAAGAATTTGTAATTAGCAAAAGGAAAATATCCTTCAAAATGATAATCATTTTTTTCTCCTTTTACCACTTCTCTCCCCTTAATTTCTCTTTTGCTTTTAGCCTGATATTTTAAAAGTAATTTTAGAAGGTTTTAAAAAATTCTGGACTGAATAGGTCTTGACCAGCTTTTAGCAAAAACTTCTAAGTTCCTTAAAAATCACAATTTGGATAATATAAAGGAATATATTATAAATGCACACAAATTTTTTGTGTATATTTGTGTATAGTTTATGTTTGCATATATCATAATTGTTATGAAAGAAAGAATCCTCGTTAATATTTGTAATGTATATGTACATGTATAGAGAAAGTAAATGACTGTAAAGCAAACATATTGATGTTTTATGTCCCTGGTGGACATGAGTATCATTATTTTAGCCCTGCAAGTAGTATGTCATAACTGACGGAATTTTATTCAACTTGAACATTACAAATTGCTGCCTCCAAAAACAAAAACAAAAATTAAAATTAATTTAAAATTAAAGTCAATACATTTTAGGGCTTGGGAAAGTTGACATTGCATTCTTAAAAGTTGCTGATTTCTTTGTGCTTATCTGGAATAAAATGGATCTAATAATGTCTTCAGTTCAGTTCAGCCACTCAGTCGTGTCCACCTCTTCACAACCCCATGGACCACAGCACCCTTGACCTCCTGTCCATAACCAACTCCCGAAGTTTACTCAAACTCATCTCCACTGACTCCGTGATATCAACCAACCATCTCATACTCTGTTGTCGCCTTCTCCTCCTGCCTTCAATCTTTCTCAGCATCAGGGTCTTTTCAAATGAGTCAGCTCTTCGCGTCAGATGGATAAAGTATTGGAGTTTCAGATTCAACATCAGTCCTTCTAATGAATATTCAGGGCTGATTTCCTTTAGGATGGACTGGTTGGATCTCCTTGAAGTCCAAGGGACTCTCAAGAGTCTTTTTGAAAACCACGGTTTAAAAGAATCAATTCTTCAGCACTCAGCTTTTTTACAATCCAACTCTCACATCCATACATGACTACTGGAAAAACCGTAGCCTTGATGAGATGGACATTTGTAGGGAAAGTAATGTCTCTGCTTTGTAACATGCTGTTTAGGTTGGTCATAACGTTCCTTCCAAGGAATAAGCATCTTTTAATTTCATGGCTATCATCACCATCAGTTATTTTAGAGGCTCCAAAAATAATTTCAGGCATTGTTTCCACTGTTTCCCCATCTACTTGCCATGAAGTAATGGAATCACAGCTCTCTAGTCTTTTCCATTCTGTTATTTTCCTCTATTTCTTTGCACTGATCACTGAGGAAGGCTTTCTTATCTCTCCTTGCTATTCTTTGGAACTCTGAATTCAGATGCTTATATCTTTCCTTTTCTCCTTTGCTTTTCATTTCTCTTCTTTTCACAGGTATTTGTAAGGCCTCCACAGACAGATATTTTGCTTTTTTGTATTTCTTTTCCATGGGGATGATCTTGATCCCTGTCTCCTGTACAATGTCACGAACCTCCATCCGTAATTCATCATGTACTCTATTTATCATATCTAGTCCCTTAAATATATTTCTCACTTCCACTGTATACTCATAAGGGATTTGATTTAGGTCATACCTTAATGATCTAGTGGTTTCCCCTACTTTCTTCAATTTAAGTCTGAATTTGGCAATAAGGAGCTCATGATCTGAGCCACAGTCAGGTCACAGTCTTGTTTTTGCTGACTGTATAGAGCTTTTCCATCTTTGGCTGCAAATAACATAATAAATCTGATTTTGGTGTTGACCATCTGGTGATGTCCATGTGTAGAGTGTTCCCTTGTGGTGTTAGAAGAGGGTGTTTGCTATGATCAGTGAGTTCTCTTGGCAAAACTCTATTACACTTTGCCCTGCTTCATTCCATATTCCAAGGCCAAATTTGCCTGTTACTCCAGGTGTTTCTTGACTTCCTACATTTGCATCCCAGTCCCCTATAAAGAAAAAGACATCTTTTTGGGGTGTTAGTTCTGAAAGGTCTTGCAATTCTTCATAGAACCGTTAAACTTTAGCTTCTTCATTATTACTGGTTAGGGCATAGGCTTGGATACTGAATGGTTTGCCTTGGAAACGAACACAGATTATTCTGTCATTTTTGAGATTACATCCAAGTACTGCATTTTGGACTCTTTTGTTGACCATGATGGCTGCTCCATTTCTTCTAAGGGATTCCTGCCCAAAGTAGTATATATAATGGTCNATTCAGCTTCTTCAGCATTATTGGTCAGGGCATAGACTTGGATTACTGTGATATTGAATGGTTTGCCTTGCAAATGAACAGAGACCATTCTGTCATTTTTGCACCCAAGTACTGCATTTTGGACTCTTTTGTGGACTATGATGGCTACTCCATTTCTACTAAGGGATTCCTGCCCACAGTAGTTGATTGAATGGTCATCTGAATTAAATTCACCCATTCCAGTCCATTTTAGTTCACTGAGTAATAAAATGTCAATGTTCACTCTTGCCATCTCCTGTCTGACCACTTCTAATTCACCTTGATTCATGGACCTAACATCCCAGGTTCCTATGCAATATCGCTCTTTACAGCATCAGACTTTACTTCCATCACCCGTCACATCCACAGCTGGGTGTTGTTTTTGCTTTGGCTGTCTCTTCATTCTTTCTTGAGTTATTTCTCCACTGATCTCCAGTAGTGTATTGGGCACCTACCAATCTGGGAAGTTCATCTTTCAGTGTCATACCTTTTTGCCTTTTCATACTGTTCATGGGGTTCTCAAGGCAAGAATACTGAAGTGGTTTGCCATTCCCTTCTCCAGTGGACCACATTTTGTCAGAACTCTCCTCCATGACCCGTCTGTCCCAGATGGCCCTACAGGGCATGGCTCATAGTTTCACTGAGCTAGACAAGGCCGTGGTCCATGTGATCAGTTTGGTTAGTTTTCTGTGATTGTGGTCATATGCATATGGACCCCTTGTTCCTACTTTGCCTAACAACCAACCAATAAAGCTGCTAATTTATTAATTAGCTGTTAAGTCCCTATTCCCATCCCTTCACCACCAAATATGGGGTGCTGTGAGCTATGTAAAAATACCCCAGTGAATCAGAGCAATTATGGACTAAGAGTGAGATGAATCAAAAGGAGCACTTTTTGACAAAAAGAAAAGAAAAAGAAAGGAGCCAACCTTCAGAAGCAAATACTAGAGGAAACCCATGAAATAAAAACTTTATGATTTAACTTTTCAAAACATTATGTAGTTTCACATGCAGTACCCCTCTGAGGGCACTGAAATGATGCAATGAGAAATTCCTGATTTTCAGAAATTCCAGGAAAATCTCTCTATTTGACTTGTTACTGGCCAAATAAGGTTGAAATCAACATAGCATACCAGGGAAATAACACTGAAAGTAATCTTACTTGGTTTGCACTAAAAGCTTTCTGCATGGTGACTAATAAAAGCGGCTTATATACCCTATCAATAACTGAACATTGATGAGCATTACAGGAAACAATAAAACTTAGCAGATGTCTATTTGCACACTGATGAAAAAAAAATTTTGAAAATTTCCTATAATATAAATATAGTCATAATTTTAGCATGGCATTTTTATACATTTCCTTACTCTTTGAAATCATTGAAAATTACTTTTAGTATTAGATAACCATATTTCAGTACCACTGTATTAGCAAAGCATTTTTACATATTTCATGATACTCATCATAGCACTATGATTAAGAAGTATTTTCACCAATTTTAGAAAAAGAAACTGGGAGGGGGGTTCAGGAGTGGGAACTTATGTACACCTGTGGCGGATTCATGTCAATTGAAAATTACTTTTAGTATTAGATAACCATATTTCAGTACCACTGTATTAGCAAAGCATTTTTACATATTTCATGATACTCATCATAGCACTATGATTAAGAAGTATTTTCACCAATTTTAGAAAAAGAAACTGGGAGGGGGGTTCAGGAGTGGGAACTTATGTACACCTGTGGCGGATTCATGTCGATGTATGGCAAAACCAATACAGTATTGTGAAGTTAAAAAAAAAATTTTTTTTTAAGGAAAAAAAACTGAGTCTTAAGAACATAGAAGTAAATTAGCTACACCCATAAAGGCAGTAAATGATATTCAAACTGAGATTTTTTGACCCCATATTGTAATATTGCAGTACAGCTTCAAGCTTAATAAATTATTTTGAAAAATAATTATTTTTTTAATTTTTATTTATTTATTTATTTTTTTAGAGCTTCCATTTTACTTTATTTTACTTTACAGTACTCTATTACTATTATTGTGTTACTGTCAGTTTCTCCATTTATGTCTGTTAGTGTTAAGGCAATGGCACCCCACTCCACTACTCTTGCCCTGTCTCTTATACACATCTAGATGTGTATAAGAGACAGCTTATATGCATAGTACATCATGAGAAACACTGGGCTGGAAGAAGCACAAGCTGGTCAAGATTGCTGGAAAAAATATCAACAACCTCAGATATGCAGATGACACCACCATTATGGCAGAAAGTGAAGAGGAACTAAAAAGGCTCTTTTTTATTTTTAATATAAATTTATTTATTTTAATTGGAAGTTAATTACTTTACAATATTCTATTGGTTTTGCCATACATCAACATGAATCCACCACATGTATACACGTGTTCCTGATCCTGAACACCCCTCCCTCTTCCTTCTCCCTACCATCCCTCTGGGTCTTGATGAAAGTGAAAAAGTAGAGTGAAAAAGTTGGCTTAAAGATCAACATTCAGAAAACTAAGGTCATGGCATCTGGTCCTATCACTTCATGGGAAATAGATGGGGATACCGTGGAAACAGTGTCAGACTTTACTTTCTGGGACTAGAAAATCACTGAAGATGGTGATTTCAGCCATGAAATTAAAAGACGCTTACTCCTTGGAAGGAACGTTATGACCAACCTAGATAGCTGTCTCTTNAGATCAACATTCAGAAAACTAAGGTCATGGCATCTGGTCCTATCACTTCATGGGAAATAGATGGGGATACCGTGGAAACAGTGTCAGACTTTACTTTCTGGGACTAGAAAATCACTGAAGATGGTGATTTCAGCCATGAAATTAAAAGACGCTTACTCCTTGGAAGGAACGTTATGACCAACCTAGATAGCATATTCAAAAGTAGAGACATTTACTTTGCCAACAAAGGTCTGTCTAGTCAAGGCTATGGTTTTTCCAGTGGCCATGTATGAATGTGAGAGTTGGACTGCAGAAAGCTGAGCACCGAAGAACTGATGCTTTTGAACTGTGGTGTTGGAGAAGACTGTTCAGAGTCCCTTGGACTGCAAGGAGATCCAACCAGTCCATTCTGAAAGAGATCAGCCCTGGGATTTCTTTGGAAGAACTGATGCTAAAGCTGAAACTCCAGTACTTTGGCCACCTCATGCGAAGAGTTGACTCATTGGAAAAGACTCTGATGCTGGGAAGGATTGGGGGCAGGAGGAGAAGGGGATGACCAAGGATGAGATGGCTGGATGGCATCATGGTCTCGATGGATGTGAGTCTGAGTGAACTCCGGGAGATGGTGATGGACAGGGAGGCTTAGTGTGCTGCGATTCATGGGGTTGAAAAGAGTCGGACATGACTGAGTGACTGAACTGAACTGAAGAGTTGGTGATGGAAAAGGAGGTCTGGCGTGCTGCGATTCATGGGATCACAATGATTCACACAGGACTGAATGACTGAACTGAACTGAACTGAATGGGATCAGATGTCATGATCTTAGTTTTCAGAATGTTGAACTTTAAGCCAACTCTTTCACTCTCCTCTTTCACTTTCATCAAAAGGCTCTTTAGTTTTTCTTCACACTCTGCCATAAGGGTGGTGTCATCTGCATATCTGAGGTTATAGATATTTCACCTGTCAAGCTTGATGCCAGCTTGTGATTCATCCAGCCCAGCATTTCTCATGATGTACTCTGCATATAAGTTAAATAAGCAGGATGACAACATACAGCCTTGACGTACTCCTTTTCTTATTTGGAACCAGTCTGTTGTTCCATGTCCAGTTCTAACTGTTGTTTCCTGACCAACATACAGATTTCTGAAGAGGCAGTTCAGGTGGTCTGGTATTCTCATCTCTTGAGGAATTTTCCACAGTTTATTGTGATCCACACAGTCAAAGGCTTTGGCATAGTCAATAGAGCAGAAGTAGATTTTTTTCTGGAACTCTCTTGCTTTTTTGATGATACAGTGGATGTTGGTGATGTGATCTCTGGATCCTTTGCCTTTTCTAAAACCAGCTTGAATATCTGGATGTTCGTGGTTCATATATTGCTTAAGCCTGGCTTGGAGAATTTTGAGCTTTTCTTTACTAGTGTGTGAGATGAGTGCAATTGTGGGATAGTTTGAATGTTCTCTAGTATTGCCTTTCTTTGCCACTGGAATGAAAACTGACCTTTTCCACTCCTGTGGACACTGCTGTGTTTTCCCAATTTGCTGGCATATTGAGTGTAGCACTTTAACAGCATAATCTTTTAGGATTTGAAATAGCTCAACTGGAATTCCATCACCTCCACTAGCTTTGTTCGTAGTGATGTTTCCTAAGCTCCACTTGACTTCACATTCCAGGATGTCTGGCTCTAGGTGAGTGATCACACCATCGTAATTGTCTGATTCTTGAAGATCTTTTTTGTACAGTTGTTCTGTGTATTCTTGACACCTCTGCTTAATACCTTCTGTTTCTGTTAGGTCCATAGCATTTCTGTCCTTTATTGAGCCCATTTTTGCATTAAATGTTCCTTTGGTATCTCTAAGTTTCTTGAGGAAATCTCTAGTCTTTCCCATTCTATTGTTTTCCTCTATTTCTTTGCATTGAATGCTGAGAAAGACTTTCTTATATCTCCTTGCTATTCTTTCGAATTCTGCATTCAAATGGTTATATCTTTCCTTTTCTCCTTTGCTTTTTGCTTCTCTTCTTTTCACAANTATCTCTAAGTTTCTTGAGGAAATCTCTAGTCTTTCCCATTCTATTGTTTTCCTCTATTTCTTTGCATTGAATGCTGAGAAAGACTTTCTTATATCTCCTTGCTATTCTTTCGAATTCTGCATTCAAATGGTTATATCTTTCCTTTTCTCCTTTGCTTTTTGCTTCTCTTCTTTTCACAACTATTTGTAAATCCTCCTCAGACAATCATTTTGCTTTTTTGCATTTCTTTTTCCTGGGGATAATCTTGATCCCTGTCTCCTGTGCAATGTCATGAACCTCCATCCATAGTTCATCAGGCACTCTATCTATCAGATCTAGTCCCTTAAATCTATTTCCCACTTATACTGAATAATAATAAGTTATTTGATTTAGGTCATACCTAAATGATGTAGTGATTTACCCTACTTTTCAACTGAAGTCTGAAAATTTTAATTAAGTTGTTCATTGTCTGAGTTGCAGTCAGCTCCGGCTCTTGTTTTTCCTGACTGTATAAAGCTTCTCCATCTTTGGCTGCAAAGGATATAATCAGTCTGATTTTGGTGTTGACCATCTGGTTATGTCCGTGTGTAGAGTCTTCTCTTGTGTTGTTGGAAGAGGGTGTTTGCTATGACCAGTGTATTCTCTTGGCAAAACTCTACTAGCCTTTGTCCTGCTTCATTATGTACTCTAAGGACAAATTTCTCTGGTTCTTGACTTTCACTTTTGCATTCTAGTCCCCTATAATGAAAAGAACATCATTTGCGGGTGTTAGTTCTAGAAGGTCTTGTAGATCTTCATAGAATCATTCAACTTCAGCTTCTTCAGCATTACTGGTACTAGCCTTTGTCCTGCTTCATTATGTACTCTAAGGACAAATTTCTCTGGTTCTTGACTTTCACTTTTGCATTCTAGTCCCCTATAATGAAAAGAACATCATTTGCGGGTGTTAGTTCTAGAAGGTCTTGTAGATCTTCATAGAATCATTCAACTTCAGCTTCTTCAGCATTACTGGTCAGGGCTTAGAGTTGGATTACTGTGATATTGAATGGCTTGCCTTGGAAGCAAATAAAGATCATTCTGTCATTTTTGAGATTGCATACAAGTATTGCATTTTGGACTCTTCTGTTAACTGTAATGACTACTCCATTTTTCTAAGGGATTTTGACCACAGTAGTAGATATAGTGGTCACTTGATTTAAATTCACCAGTTCCAGTCCATTTTAGTTCACTACTTCCTAGAATGATGATGTTCACTCTTGCCATCTCCTGTTTGACCATTTCTGATTTGCCTTGATTCATGGACCTAACATTCTAGGATCCTATCCAATATTGCTCTTTACAGCCTTGGACCTTGCTTCTATCACTAGTCCCATCTGCAACTGTTTTTTCTTTGGTTCTGTCTCTTCATTCTTTCTCGAGTTATTTCTCCACTGTTCTTCNGATTTGCCTTGATTCATGGACCTAACATTCTAGGATCCTATCCAATATTGCTCTTTACAGCCTTGGACCTTGCTTCTATCACTAGTCCCATCTGCAACTGTTTTTTCTTTGGTTCTGTCTCTTCATTCTTTCTCGAGTTATTTCTCCACTGTTCTTCAGTAGCATATTGGGTATCTACCAACCTGGGAAGTTCACCTTTCAGTGTGCTATCTTTTTGTCTTTTCATACTGTTCATGGGGTCCTGATCTTTTGATTGTTTGTAATTCTCTAATTGTAGTCCCTGCAGAAAAAAAATTGTATACTATTTGAATCAATATTTTATCCCAATAAGACTAACAATAACATTAACTTTTCTATGGCATAAAATAAATAAAAAACAGTTCAAGTATTTGAGTTGAAGTAACATCTGAACTATGTTATTCTCAGCTGGTGTCTATTTTTGAGAAGCTTTCTATCAAACTACCTTAAAAACCTTCTAAAACAAGGTAAGACACACATACACACACATTCAAAGTCACATTTATTTCCACCAAATGGCATTAAAAGAACACCTCAAACTATTTTGGTTTATATAAAGAAGGTCCTTTAAGTAATAAAATAATAGAAGCATTGTCATCATGAGTCCCAATTTTGAAATTTCATGTTTATGTCTCAAGGTTCATTTAAAAGATTCTCTCACTACACTTGAAAAATATTTGAAAGTGGGGCAAGAGTTGCATAATTAAATAACAGAAGAAAAATCCATTGAATCATACCATCTCAAAGCTGAAGATGTTCATATTTATGTAGTGTTAAAACACTTATTTAACATAAGGAACAAATTCAGTGTTGTCAGTTGAAGACCCAGGCTTTCTGACTCTTCAAATTGTGATTTCTACTATCTGATTCTTACATAAAGTCAGCAAACACAATGGGGAACTGGTGGTATTTATATCGATCATATCATTTCTAGATTTAATTCATTAGCATTACCAAATGTTTCATTCAACTGTTTTTCTCCCATCTTTCCCTTCAAACACAACAATTTCCTTGGCAAATAAAACATCCATAAGAACACTTGGGTCTATCTCTGGAGTTTCTGACAACTGGTATTTTAAGACAAGCATACAAATAAATGGAGGCAGCTTCAGGGTAAAATATCTTGGCAACATTCAATTTTTGTCTCATATAAAGGATTATGGGTTCCTCACAGAAAGCTATGCTACAATACAAAGATTAAAGCAATTATGAAAGCCTTCTTTTTAGTCATCACAAATAATATTTCCAAAAGAGCAATCTGTATTTTCTCCTCTATATATCTGTACAAAACTAACTTGGGATAATTTGTGGAGTAATTTGTGTTTATTTGCTACAAAATCTGACAGTAAATACATAGAGACAGTTGAGCAAAGTATACCCTTTAGAAAAACTTAATAGAATGACTCTATAAATATAAATTTTAAATACATTCTTATGAATTACCTAAATAATTTAAGCACTATGTGTTCTTAGTTCATTACTTTCACACAAATAGATGCCTCTAAAATGCTTAAGACCTACCTTTATTCCTTACTTCCTTTCTTTCTTTTTCTCTTTATTTTGAAAATTTTGCTTTTAAAAGAAGCAAAATTATATTATTACTTAAAAGTGAATGTAAATTTCTAGATGCCAAAATATAACTTCTTTTCATTTTGTTTCCTCAGATCCCATGCTGATGGCAGTGACAAAAGATAGTGGATTGATGATGTTGAAGAATAATTACAAAGAAAGCAGTTTGACTTCATATTCAAATATTTTATGACATGTTTTAATAAAATACAGTTTCTTCCTTACCAATAATGGAAATTGATAAGAACCTGGCTTAGCTAAAACTGCTAGATAAATTGCTCTTTTTGAAATAATAAAAAAAAGAGTAATTGAAATTCACATAGTTATTCTATTCTATAATCTTTTCCCCGCATTGCCTCATTCCCAGATTATTAGCTTTAAAGTACAGATTCCTGAAATAGGTAATTCTATGTGGACAGAAAGATTACTGTATTTACTTTTCAGAAAGATATTAATTTGCCAGAAACATAAATTTACTTACAATTACAATATTGAATTCTCTTTGAAACATGGTAGAGGCAAAACAAACTTTTGATTATTTATTGCTTCCAATTTGTGAACTTGGTATACTCCATTCTAAAAGTGAAAATATTGGTATCTTTAATATATTTTATGAAGTGCATGAATTATGCAAGAACCAAGGAAGAAAAATATATAGCAGGATTCACAATCCACTCAGGTTATAAAGAAGTATTTCCTTCCCTAAAAATAACTTCTTATTTGTTAGTCTGTTCTTCATTATGAATTTCATCAGATAGATGTTATCAAGTAGAGGAAGGGTCAAAGAGGACCCTCTCTGTTGGCCTCTGGTGTTGGTAAGGATACAAAGAAGAATCTGGGGTCTTACCCATGGAATAAACAAATTTATTCAGGAAAGAACAGAAACAGCACCTCAAGGGAGAGGGTCCTCAAGTGCCAAAGAGAGGCACTGGCCCCCTAATGATATAGGAGTCTTCAAGACGGCTTTTACATATTCATTTAAGCAGGCATGAACTTCCCTGGTGGCTCAGACAGTAAAGCATCTGCCTGCAATGCAGGAGATCTGGGTTCGATTCCTGGGTCGGGAAGATCCGCTGGAGAAGGAAATAGCAATTCACTCCAGCACTCTCGCCTGGAAAATCCCATGGACGGAGAGCCTGATAAGCTACAGTCCATGGGGTCGAAAAGAGTCAGACACAACTAAGCGACTTCACTTCACTTAAGCAGGCATGGACTGATAGTTTTGATTGATACTCACATGTTACATAACAATTGGCTCTACTGTGCATGTTTTTCCCATAATTCAGTCTATTATAATCAGATATATAGATATACAGAATATTTATGAACACTTAATAGGCTCCTGGCTGCCTAAGGTCACTTGAGGACACAGCAGCTGTGCACTGTGCATCAAGGGTGCATATGCTGGAGCTGGAGAAGTCTCCGTGGTTGCTTTGTGGGCTTCCCAGGTGACATTAGCCTGCCAATGCAGGAGACATTAAAAAATATGGGTTCCATCCCTGGGTCAGGAAGATCCCCTGGATGAGTACACGACAATCCTCTCCAGTCTTCTTACCTGGAGAATTCCATGGACAGGGGAGCCTGGTGAGCTCTAGCCCATAAGGTCGCATAGAGTTGGACACAACTGAAGCAACTTAGCATGCACAAGCACATTGCAGTTATTTTGTAGCATATCTGTAAAGTCACCTGGGCCACATTAGGGCATGTCTGTGGTGGGATATAGAGGTCAGCTTGCAACCTTCTTGGCTGGGTCACCCACTAGTTCTCATGCCTAAATTCCTGTCTAACACAGGATAAGTTGAAGAAAAATGACAAAATATTACTAAGAGTTATCCAGTAACTTTAGTTGCACCTAATACTTTCTGGGTTTCCCTCATAGCTCAGTCAGTAAAGAATCTGCTTGCAATTAAGGAGACCTGGGTTCGATTCCTGGGTCAGAAAGATCCCCTGGAGAAGGAAATAGCAACCCACTCCAGTATTCTTGCCTAGAGAATTCCATGAACAGAGGAGCCTGGCAGCTACAGTCCATGAACTACAGGAGTTGGACCCAACATAGCAACTAAATCACCACCACAGGTAAATGCTAACAGATACATATTTTCTTGGTATCTTTAGGAAATTTACTGTGTGTTTGAATGTCATGCATATTTCTGATATTTTAAAATATTTTAAATTTCTGATAATTTCTAGCCTCACCTGGTGCTGCTCCTAACCAAGTTGGTGAGTGGCTGACTCTTCTGTGGTTGTGTAGCTAATATGTTTTGGTATGGAGGAAGATAAATCAGGTGTACAAATCTATGTCTTCTGGATCCTCTTTTTGCTTCAGAATGACATATCTAGCTCTAAGGAAAAATGCCATTTCATCCAAAGTTAGCATCTGAGATCCTAGTGCATGCATCTGTTTTAGATGTTCCTGTATCTTCACCACAAACCTCTCTCTTCCTCAGTGTTTCCTTAGAGATATTGAAAACTACGTTCCCTGTACACTGCATGCTGGACATAAAGAATAAAAGTCACCTTAATTGCATTCTCCTGCCAAGGCCACTGAACAATTTTCCTGCACAGTACTGAAGCTGAATATTTTTTTTTAAATTTCTCCTAAGAGATTACAGTATGTGTTTAGCATTAGGTGCTTTTCCCTTTTCTTGAGTACACTAACATAATGAGAGGTGGGATTTATCCTTTGTATTTCTTTATCACCATGTCTTCTATATTCTGTTCCTAGATGTATAATAAACTTTAATATGCCAGGTAGCCAGGACAGACACAGAGATTTGAAAATCTTGTAATTCCACAGTTTGTCTGTTTCTTGTCTATTATTTAGGAAGTGAGAAAGTTAATATTTATTATTTGGGGGGTTTGAATTTCTAATTTTTGGTCTAGCACTTCTATAGCTTCACACTATTCTACTAGCTTCCTCTCCACCAAAAGGTTGACTCAGGAAAGGGCAAGAACACCTTGAAATTTGTTCTCTAATTGTATATTTTACTACTAAATGCTAATTTTGTTAAATATTAATATTTTATACACTCTAGTGCTTATAGGAGATTTTATTGTTTACAGTATAACAAATTGCAAGCTGTAATTTATTTCAACTCTAACAGAAAGCTTAATATAAATATACATTAAATATATATAATGTTAATGCAGTAAATATGATGTAAACATATATATATGTAATGTATAAATATAATGTAAATAAAATAAATATAGGAGAGAAACAATTAGAGAAATTTGAAATGGAATAAGGTTATACAGATTTAGTAAGTTGAACACCAATTTTTAACTGCATTCCTATAC
>SJYX01022810.1:18319-50193 GCA_006410675.1 Oreotragus oreotragus | reverse complement strand
GCGATTCATGGGGTCGCAAAGAGTCGGACACGGCTGAGCGACTGAACTGAACTGAACTGAACTGAACTTCCTTCCCCAATGTCTGCAGCAGAACGCAAAGTGCTCGAAACTACGCAGAGTTCTTTTACATTCGCCGTGCTATCGACCCGCACAGCAAATCTGTGAGACCACCCCGTGTTGTTGAAGAAAACGATACTTCGGGCAGGCAAAGGCTTTCCAAATCCCTCAGCCAGGAAATCTCAAGGATGGGCAATCAGAGGTTTTTTGTATTACTCTATTTTCTTTCCTCTAAAACTCATTGCATCTCTGTTTCCCAGCATTCCTTTTCAACTCATGTCTATGATTATATTCTAGAAATCTTAATTATCCTATGGTAGCTTTAAATCTTGCTTGACATTCCCTAATCAATTTTCAGAAATTCATGTCTTCAACAGAAGCTTTTGGAACAGATGTTCTGTGTCAGATTCTAAACTGAGTGGAGACATAAAAATGAGCAAGACAGATGTGACTTCTCCCTTCATGGAGCTTACAGTCTAGCATCCCTGTGACCACCAGTCCAGAATTTAGCTAAAGATGCCAATGTCATGGCATCCAAGAAGATATGGTTCAACGACACTCAGAAATAGAGGATGAAGGACTTTTCATAAGGAAAGGGACTTTTCAAAAGAAAAGGAACTCAGAGTTTACTTCCTGAAAGTGCTCGTTAGGAGAGATGATTTAAGAGGCTACGGTGAACCGTCTTTAAAGAGGATACCTAGCTTTCTGGTTGTAACAGTTAAGTAAGTATGGAATTATTAGTTCGTTAAGAGGGCTTTCTTATCTTCCCTTTTTTAACATGTGAAATTCTCAGACTGAGTCAGACATAGGAGGTCTGTATTCTATGATTTTAAAACAACTTATTTGTAACAGTGCTGAGAACTGGAGTCAGGCTGACTAACACAACTACACCTTGTCTACACTGGGGAAGAAGCCATGGGCCATTTTTGTCTGGAGCCCTTGTCAACAGTGCCATATCTGTAAATCTCACAAGGTTGTCACTTTCTTATTATAATAAACTATCAAAAATGATTGTTAGGAGAAGTCTTTGAGAAACTGTAGTCAAATGCACTATGAAAATTATTCTTATATAATCCCTCCTAGATGCCCTGTCTTGAGATTTTCTTAAGCTCAAAGGGGTACCATTTTAGACTAATAAGGAAGTTTCTGCCATCTGGTTTGGAGAATAAAAACGTGAAGCTCCAAAGAATTGGAGCTTCAGCTTCAGCATCAGTCCTTCCAATGAATATTCAGAGCTGATTTCCTTTAGGATGGACTGGTTGGATCTCCTTGCAGTCCAAGGGACTCTCAAGAGTCTTCTCCAACACCACAGTTCAAAAACATCAATTATTTGGCACTCAGCTTTCTTTACAGTCCAACTCTCACATCCATACTTGACTACTGGAAAAACCATAGCCTTGACTAGACGGACCTTTATCAGCAAAGTGATGATAAAGTGCTTTTTCATACACTATAGAGGTTGAATGCATGCATGCTTAGTCGCTCATTCATGTGCAACCCGATGGGGCTCCTCCATCCATGGGATTCTCCAGGCAAGAATACTGGAGTAGGTAGCTATGCCCTCCTCACAGAGGTTGAATACTAGAGCACAAATTATAGATGTCTGTTTACTTGGAGAAAGATAAATTCCTGTGCACATCACTTTAATACAAGATAGATTGAGATTGGCCATGTAAAGGTGTAGGCAAAGGGCAAGAGGGCAGAGAGCATAGGGCAGAGAGAGGCTGAATCTGAGGAGAAGGCTCTGGGATGATCACTTAGACTTGAGTGTCGTGGGCGCTGGTCATTCAGTTTCATCTTCAGGAGCCGTGGATGCCAGCTTCTGCTCCATCATTGGACTGTCTTGCCGCACACGTGCGCTCCATTCTCCTGCACAAAGGTTCCCACAAGATGAAAGTGGTCCTGGTAAACTCCTGGGCTCCTCCAGCTCTGACCTCACAGGACTCTTGCCGTGGCCTCCACTGTTGGGGTCCTCCTCTGTCTGCCCTCGGGTATCTGGCACCCATGCATCCCTGACATGTGATGTTTCAGCTGGTCCTCTCCCTCTGATACCAACCAGCGAGTGATTACTTTACTGCCAGGAACTCCCAGCTGAATAATGAATTATGGGATTGTTCTTTGCATTTTGACAGAAGCCTTCTAGAACAAAGGCTTTAACACAATAGATTTATTAGAGTGATGGAAATTTAGGTACTTTGTGTTTTTAATCAAGTGGGCTGTGGGGCCTTTCTGAAATTATCCATGAACTTGACTGCCTTCACATACACTTTGCCCTAGAATCACTAAGGAAAACCAGGTTTGGAGAAACCAAGCTTTCCGACTTGAATAGTTGTATAATGGATTGGGCAGTGAATATATTAAAGAATTTGCTGTATAGAAACATTGATGATTACTCTTTGACATAGAAGATTTGAGTTAGCTCTGAAATCATTTCCCTGAAACAAATATGGGGACATTGAACCGTGTGAATCATGAGGTCGTGCTTCCATGATAAATAATACAGTATCAGGTACAGGCTGGAGAGCACATGAAGGAGCAGAGAAGGCGATGTGGAGAGGAGCTGCACCCCAAGTCCCTTTACTAGCATCTCACTGCCCTTCAGCATCGACGTGCAGCGTGGCTTCCTGCAGTCCTCCCCACCTCTGGTACGCGTGTCGGGGGGAAGGGAGGGACTCCATCCACCCATCATCCTCTTGAAAGGACATGCCCCCCACCCTGACTCTGCTGCCCACCCTATTCTCTCTTCCATTCTTTTCTTACTAATGTTTATTGGAGTGTAGCTGCTTTATAGTGTTGTGTTAGTTTCCATAATACAATGTTCAGCTTACATACAAACATGGCAGGGACAAGGTTATTTAACAAAATTAGATTCTAACACCAAATTTGCTTTGGCAATTGCTGCTTTTGATGCATACCTAAGTAAAAAGCAACATTACATGGAAGGTTGCAGTTTCTTGGCCGAACCACGGTATTTGAAGATTTAAACTAAGATATCCTATTGAAGAGGTTGAAAAGCCTAAAACACTTGGTCTTCAGGAGCTTGGTGCTGTTCTCCTGTGGACTCCGATATGCCTGGGAGCGTATCACTGAGAGGACATGAGGACATCTGTGCGACCAGTGAGCATGGTTCTCTGCAAAACAATCCTGAAGTGCCTATGAATTCCTGTAACATGCAGCTCACCCTTTGATCCTGATGGGTTTGTATCAGTGTTCCAAATGGCAGAAGTTCCCAAAGGTGGGGTGCCAAGCTCTAGCACTGTTCCTTGGCCAGCTGATGCAAAGAACTGACTCATTGGAAAAGACCCTGATGCTGGGAAAGAATGAAGGCAGGAGGAGAAGGGGATGACAGAGGATGAGATGGCTGGATGGCATCACTGACTCAATGGACATGAGTTTGGGTGGATTCCGGGAGTTGGTGATGGACAGGGAGGCCTGGCGTGCTGTGGTTCATGGGGTCACAAAGAGTCGGACACGACTGAGCAACTGAACTGAACTGAAGGAAATGTGTATTATTTTTAAAAGGTTTTGTTCCTTTTGATTTTCTTTAGCTTCTGAGATACTTCTGAGTTACTGTACACCAAGGTGAATCAGCTGTGCGTTTGCCTACATCCACTCTTTTGGGGAGTTCCTTCCCATTTGAGTCACCGCAGAGCGTGGAGTAGAGTTCCCTGTGCTACGGGGTACGTTCTCGTTCGCCATCTATGTTATTCATGGTGTCAACAGAGTATATGTGTCAATCCTGATCTCCCAATGCATCCCACCTACTCTTTTCCCCCCTTGGTGTCCGTAAGTTTTTTCTGTACATCTGTGTCTCTGTTTCTGTTTTGCAGATAAGAGCATCTGTACCATTTTTCTAGATCCCAGACATGCGCCTTAGCGTACAGCGTTGGTTCTTCTCCGGCTTGCTTCACTTTGGGTGACGTGGATGTACCCACCTCTCTTCCTCTCAGATGCCACCGTAAATGCTGTCTCCCATAGGAAGCCTGTCCTGCTGTCTTTGCTGGAAATCAAATGCGCACCCCTGAACTGCCTCAGCACCCCACCTCTGTCTGTACTATGATGAGATGATATTTGCTGAAGGAGATCTTGGTTCACACCCTGCACGGTCACAAAAAGGCTTGGTTACGGCGTGAAGGTCATTCTGGACCTTGTTGAGAATCAAGCCTGCCTGAGTGATGGAAGGCTACGATGAGGTCTGGTACCAACAAGGACTTTCCCGTCCCTTCCTGTGCCTCTGCTAGGCCGCCTCTGAGACAGTCTGTGCTGACCTCTGCCTCCTGATACACATGCCCTGCGTCATCTCCTCCACTGAGTCCTTGAGCATAAGTAGGACATGGTGACTCCCCTACAGTGGATAGAGTATTGAAAAAGTAATGAGATGCTGAAATTAGCAATATCTCTGTCTCTCTCTCTCTTTCTCCATCTCTCCCTGCTCCCTCTCTCTCTCCCGCGTTCCCTCGGAGGGCAGCCAGCTATCATGTTGTGAGTTTCCCTACAGAAACACCTATGTGGCAAAAACTGAAGTCTGGCCAGCAGCCATGTAAGTGACTTTAGAAGGGGATCTGCCCCCAGTGCAGCCTTGAGATCAGATCACAGGCCTGACCAGCACCTGGAGAGCAGCCTGTAAGGGACTCTGAACCAGAAGCACTCAGCTAAGCCACATCTGGGTTCTGGACACACAAAAACTGTGAGTTAATAAATGTTCCTCATTTTAAGCCACTAAGTTTCAGGTTAATTTGCCATACAGCAGTAGAAAACTCATACATTATCTAATCAAATGTGCCTTTCCAAAGCCTACATTTTTCTGGAAAAAAAAACTTCCTTCTTGCCCTCTGTCTCTCATGCTACAAATCAATCTTTGGCCTTTCCTATTTTCCCAGAAGTTTTTCTCTTTTTCAGGCAACATGCTGGTCTAAGATTAAGCTCAGAATTTGATCATTCCCATGAAATTGGCCCTTTTCCAAGAAAAGGTATGGATATCCGAAACTCAGAAAAATTCTTTCTTGCTGAAAATGTAGTCCTGGGAAGTTGTGATAAAATATTTTATATCTGTATCTCCTACGTGAGTCTATTTTCTGGCCCCTCAATTCAGATAGATGCCTATTTCATATTAATAAACCTGGACTATGAGGAGAAGAGCAAAGTCTATTCAAATGTCTTGAAACAGCTGGGAGGTGCAAGCTTCTTAAGAACCCTACAGACTCCCAAGTGAATCACTCTGGGGTCGTTCGCTGACATTTTAACATGCTTTTTACTTATTCATCACGTTCTTCCACAAGCCCCAGCATGACCATCATTGGCGAGTGGCTTCAGTAGCTGAAAAGCAGGGGGCCCGACCCTATAGAAAGAGTCCCCAGGGTGGATCTTAACTTGTGAAGGTCACTGCTGATGCTGGAAGAAGAGATACGATTGTCACCAACAGGGACTCTATTAATATTTCATCGAAAGCTTATAAGGCTCCCTCTGTGTCTGAATCCCGCACTGGCTTGGTATTAAACATTAGGTCAGTTTGCTTTGACCTTCAAATTACTAAAAATTAACCCACGGCCCTTTGGTCAAATCAACTCTAAAAACATTTATTGCACGTAGGTCTGCTGGATACAGTGGATGTGGAGAGAAGAAAACAATGCAAAAATGCCCAAAGCACAGAGCACACTCACGCTTTCCCCGCAAGTTCAGAGTCTTTGCTGCTGCTGAGTCACTTCAGTCATGTCCAACTCTGTGAGACCCTACAGACGGCAAGCCCACCAGGCTCCCCCGTCTTATAGACCTTAAAAAAAAAAAAAAAGGGTTCAACAACAGCACTGTAATCAAGGACCTCAACATGCACCAGAGCAGGAAACAGAAGACCTGGCGTCTTAACTCCAAGGCTCTGCCAGCCTTGCTTTCTTCATCTGTACAGCAAAGAATCTGGGCTAGGCCAGGGATGCTGGAGTAGGCAGAATTCTAGAAAGGCCTCCCAAGATTCCCATCCCTTATTGTGCATGACCTATGTAATGGAGCTATGTATTGGGCTGGCCAAAAATGTCATTCAGGTTTTTCTATCACATCCTACAGGAAAACCTAAACGAATTTCTTGGCCAACCCAACATGTGATAGGGTCTCACTCTTGTGATTAAGTTATGTTGAAAGGAAGAAAAGAAGGGATTTATTTTTTAGAATATACAATTCTGTAATATATCTTTTTTTTTACAAATTAGTTTTTATTGGAGTATAGTTGCTTTATTATGTTGTATTATTAAAAGTTTCTGTCTTACAGCAAAGTGAATCAGCTATGCTCAGCTTAGTTGTTCCGTCACATCCAACTCTTTGCAACACTAAGGAATGTAACCCACCAGGCTCCTCTGTCCGTGAAATTTTCCAGGCAAGAATACTGAAGTGGGTTGCCTTTCCTCCTCCAGGGGAATCTTCCCAGCCCAGGGATCAAACCCACGTCTCCTGTGCCTCCTGCATTGGCAGGCAGACTCTTTACCCCTGAGCCATCCGGGAAGCTCTTCCTGAATCAACTACATGATTACTTAGATCCCTGAAATGAAGAGACGTTTAAAGGTGTAGTGAAGGTCCTAAGTCAGTCGACTTTTCAGTCGATCAGAAGGGAGAGGATCTGACTTAATCAGGTGAAAGCTCTTAAAGGAGGCAGCTGGCCCTTGCTGAAAGGAGAGATTCTCCTGCAGACCAGGCAGCTCGGAGCTGCTGGGTAGTGAGGCAGCCTATGAGGCCGCCACGCCACAGGGACTGTGCTCACCCTCTAGAGCGGCCCCAGCAGATGGTCAGCACAAAGCACAAAGCCCTCAGTCTCACAGCCGCCGAGAAACCGATTTGGCAAACAAAGGGTGCCTGAGCGCCAGGGAGGAACATAGCGCAGGCCCCGTAACTGCAGCTTTGTGGGACCTAAGCAGAAGACCCAGTCAAGTCAAGGCGACCGTGAGATAACATGTGTCTGCTGTGGCAAGCCACCAGATTTGTAGTCATTGTTACACTGTCATGGAAAACTAATATAGATTTCAGAGTGCCATCTTTCTTGCTAATTATAATGATCGAGAACGCCTGCCTGGAGCACCACATTGAAAAAGATTCAAAATCTGCACCTAAGTTTAACTACGAAAAGGGTCATAATTGAGTAACAACGTGTACCGTGGGTATTGATCAGTTAGGACTCCTCTGATTGCAAGCAACAGGAAGCACCACAGAAGTAGGCTTAATGAGGGAAACAGAATTGTCAGACCCGGCGTTTATACAGGAAGTGCTTTACTGAAGCTTCCTGGGTGGTGAGCACTGTTCCAAGCACTGAGGCTAACTCAGAAGTGAAGTGTTCACAGAGCTCACACGCTAGTGAGTTATTAAAATGCAAAGGCCAGGCAGAGAGCTGACTTCAGGCATGGACTCAGGTGTTCAGTGTATAATCTCCATGTTACAGGCACTTCAGGCTTCAGGCTTACCTTTTCTCTGCTACACATCAAATGGGAAAAGATCATGCTTCATCCCACTACTCAAGCAGGTAGCCCAAGCTTCCCTCTTTGATGGGTCCAGACTGAACAGGTGCGTGTTCCGTCACTAAGTCGTGTCCGACTCCGTAGAGCCCCATAGACTGTGCCCTGCCAGGCTCCTCTGTCCAAGGGCTTCTCCAGGCAAGAGGACTGGAGTGGGTTGCCGTGCCCTCCTCCAGGGGGTCTTCCCGACCCAGGGATCAAACCTGCGTCTCTTGCGTCTCCTGCATTGCAGGTGAACTCCTTCCACTGCGCCACTTGGGGAGCCTGGTCATGGTTGAACAGGCTTGGGTTACATATCCATCCCCAAAGCCCAACACTATGCCCTGGAAAAAGCGGTATCCCCCTGGGTTAAGCTGGATGTTATGAATCTCATGTCTGTGCCCCTCCCCACCCAGATTCGCATGCTGAAGCCCTAATGCTCAATGCAATGGTGTCTGAGAATCAAACGATTCAATAGATATGAAACAGAACAGTGTCTGACATATAGTTCACACTCAGTATATGATAGCTATTATCATTATTATTCATACATTCAACACACATTTGTTGAAAATATATATTCCAAGAGCTAAGTTAGGTGCTAGAATTGCATAAATGTCAGTCTCTTCCATGGAGAGCTCAACACAGATTTTTTTTTTTTTAATTGCAAAATGAGATCTTTAGTACAATAGAAGACTGCAAATACCTTGGGAGCCCAGAAGAGGGAGCCTAACATCCGAAGAATGAGGGAAAACTTACCTGAGAAGAGACTATTGCAATAGCACCCCACCTGGATGGTGCTGCTGCTGCTGAGTCGCTTCAGTCATGTCCCACTCTGTGCGACCCCATAGATGGCAGCCCACCAGGCTCCTCTTCCCCTGGGATTCTCCAGGCAAGAATACTGGAGTGGGTTGCCACTTCTTTCTCCCCTCACCTGGATCAGTTCACTTCAGTCGCTCGGTCGTGTCCGACTCATTGCGACCCCATGAACCGCAGCACGCCAGGCCTCCCTGTCCATCACCAACGCCCGGAGTCCACCCAAACCCATGTCCATTGAGTCGGTGATCCCACCCAACCATCTCATCCACTGCCGTCCCCTTCTCCTTCTGCCCTCCATCTTTCCCAGCATCAGAGTCTTTTCCAGTGAGTCAGCTCTTCGCATCAGGTGCCAAAGTATTGGAGTTTCAGCTTCAGCATCAGTCCTTCCAATGAACACCCAGGACTGATCTCCTTTAGGATAGACTGGTTGGATCTCCTTGCAGTCCCACCTGGATAAGCCATGTAAATAAGAAGGCCAAAGAGAATTAGGGAGGTGGGTAAAGCAGTAGAAAATTAAAAACAGTTATATCTTGGAAACACTGGGCAGACTGAAAAAAAAGGCAAGAATGAGATACGTATCCATTTCTGTGGTGTAAAGACTCAGACACGAAGGCCAACCTACAGTTTGCAAAAACACGCACATGTTTTAAAATGCTTATGAAACATTTAAAATGGGATTCGAGAATTAGGATTTAAAAATATAAATGAAATGTTAAAGGCAAGACAAAGCATGATCATGAACAGCCAGCGGTGATAATCTACTGTGAACTGAAAGCCAGGGGAGTGAGGAGCTGTCGGGGGGGCGAAGAGACCAGACTCTGAGGATGCAGGGACTAGCCGACGGTGTATTGAGTCTAAAATTCTGAAGGTATCGTATCACTGGTGGTAGAATAAGGGCACAGGTTATTCTCAAAGGTTACATGATAGATAGTCTACACACACACACACACACACACACACACACACAGAGGCAAGTTTAAATGTGGAAAGGAGCCTGCTTTAGCCCACCTGGCCCTCTAGAGCACTTAGAAATAGGCGCCTCTTCCCCCAGATAAACACAGTGATAGACATACAGCTCAGCAAGCAAAGCACAAGCCAGATTTGAGCACCACTCATGCCCTCGACTGGGCACCTGTGCCGGATGCAGCCACACAGCCCTAGGAGGGGATCCTGCCGTAGTCACTCCCTTCCATCAAGCCTCCAGGAAACAAAAACAGAAGCTGAGCAACCCTGAGCGACTCACAGACTAAGGAAACAAAGACGCTGAGTGAGCAGATGTCACAGCACCCCTGCTGGCAAATCCAAGAGCAACAAGCCTCAGAGCAGGAAGGTCTCCAACCCCAGCCTCTGGCATCGAGCACCCCTGGGTTTGGAAAAGTCTGTGTCTCACAAAGCAACATAACACCCTGTCATCTTCAAAGGGAAGGTCTACGGCCCTGCTCTCAGGAATGTCCAGGTCAGTAAATGACTCTTTAACCTCAAATTGTTTTCTCTCTGCCCAAGACTGTTTGACCCAAATACTGCCTTGCTTTCTCTGGCGTGGGACCTTCCTGAAGAAGTTTTACCCCATGACCTAGCCTCTGAAGAATGGTGGATGCTAACATGTAAAAAGGGGAGCGGAGAGTGATGGAGGAAGGGACGTGGAGGGGTTAACAGTCACAGGCAGCCTGAAGTGCTAAAGAGCAAATCCTAATCAAAGCGGCTTATTTACTGGAAAAGAGAATTCAGAACTTGGAACAGAGCTTTGCATCTGACAAGCATGGTACAGTGTACCGGGCTAGAGGTTTTATAACCATGAGCTCACAGGAAGTTCACAGCAATCACAAAATCATTCCTAGTGCTGGAGGAGGAAGCCGAGAAGGACCATCACAGATGAAGACTGGGAGGGTTTGGGTCCAAGGTAACGAGGCCGTGCCAGCTCCTGAACAAAGGACAAAGCATTTCTAATTGCAGCAGGACATAGGCAATATCACTCGGGTGTGAGGTAATAGAGTTTGCAGACAGATGGATCTGTATTCTAGCCAGCTAGAGGGGACTTGGATAAGTCCATTCACCACTTTATCTCCTTATTTGCAAAACAGAATGTAATTATAATATTCACATTGTAGGACTGCCAAGAGGGGTAAAGGTTTATAAAGTGCTTCATCTCATGCCTATCACATAGCAAGTGTCCAATAAATAGAAGCTATTCCTCATTCATGTATTCATAAGTATCACTGAGGGTTTGAGACAATCACTGTTCCAAGCCCAGAGGTACAGTGTTTCACAAATATATATATATATATATATATATATATATATATATATATTTATGTTGTGGTATTTGTGTCCATGAAGTACACAGTCTAATGGGGTAATAGACAGTAATGAAATAATCACCAAAAATATTAGTTATGAATTATTCTAAGTGCTATAAAATCACACAGTGACAAAACATTGTAAAACTGGAAATAGCACAGAGTGAAGCAATCTGCGATTTATTGGTCTTATGCACACACAGTCATGTCTGACTCTGTGACCCCATGGGCTGTAGCCTGCCAGGCTCCGCTGTCCACAGGATTCTCCAGGCAAAAATACTGGAGCGGGTTGCCATTTCCTCCTCTAGGGGAACTTCCCAGCCCACATCTCCTGTGCCTCCTGCATTGGCAGGTGGATCCTTTACCACTGAGGCACCTGGGAAGCCCAGGTCTAGGGATGTCTAATCTAGAAAGGATCAGGAAACAAAGCAGAATTTGAACTGAGATGTGAGAAGCGAACAGGAGCTAACAAACGGAAAGGAGAAAGCACTCTATAAACGAAGAACCAGCCCGAGGCAAGCGCCTGAAATGGGAGAGAGTGCAGTGCAGTCCAGGAGATGAAAGATGAGTGTGGCTGAGGTATTGAGGTAGAGAGAGAGTCATGGAAGAGAAAGCCGGGGCAGAGGGCTACCTGGGCAGGGGTCGTGCCGTGTGGGCTGTGGTGGGGATCAATAAGAAGCCACCAAGGATTTTCATGTTATGAAGGTTGACTTGTTGGATAATATATTCAACCAGGTTGAATGGGCAGGATTTTCAATCCAAATCTTGCACCAAAACACATTCTGTGAAGGTTCTCTTGGACTCGACTGTCTTCCTGGTTTTTTAAGGTTGACAGTAGGATAATATATTCACATGACGTTTTGACAAGATAGTTCTTCCAATTTTTTTAAGGTTTTGTTTTTTTTTTTGGATGTGGACCATTTTTAAAGTCTTTATTGAATTTGTTACAACATTGCTTCTGTTTTATGCTTTGGCTTTTTGGCCGTGGGGCGTATGAAATCTTAGCTCCCCAACTAGTGAATCAAGCCCCCACCTCCTGCATTGAAAGACAAAGTATTAAGCACTAGCCCACCAGGGAAGTCCAGAGATGACTCCTGCTATTTATGGGGAGAATGGATGAGAAGGGAAAGACAGAACGGGCAATTTTCACAAAGCTGACAGTGGCCAAAGCTAGAGATGATGATGGCTTGGGATGGCAATAGAGGAAACAGCACAAAATGAAAGCGTCTGAGATTTATTTAGTAAATTAAATCGCTGGATTAAAGGATATTGAGGGTAAGGAAAAAGGAAGACTCCAGAATGTCTTAAAGGTTTTTCAAAGAGCCACTTGCTGACATCAGGATCACTGAACAAGTCCCAATCTGGGGGGGAAATGACATATTAACTTCTCTGTGGCTACAATGAGGCCAAAATGTCTCTGGGATATCCGGGTAGACACACTGTGCAGATACATGTTTCTAGAGTTCAAAGAGAGGTCTAGGCTATGCATATGATCTTAATGGTCATTGGCATATAGAAGGCATGACTGAAATCATATAGGATGAAGCTAGGGCATAAGCTTTTTTAAGTGGCTTTAGACCAAGCCCTAAGGAATCTCAACATAATGATTAGGTAGTGGAGGATAAGTCAGAGAAGAAAATAGGAGAGGAATATTCTAAGGTAGGAAGAAAAATCAAGAAAACATTCAGTAGGAGAAGCCAAGGGAAGAGAGTTTGAAGGAATCAACATTATTCGATGCTGCTGTTCAGTTCAGTTCAGTCGCTCAGTCATGTCTGACTCTTTGCAACCCCATGAACTGCAGCACGCAAGGCCTCCTTGTCCATCAACAACTCCTGGAGTTTACCCAACTCTTGTCCATTGAGCTGGTGATGCCATCCAACCATTTCATCCTCTGTTGTCCCCTTCTCCTCCTGCCTTCAATCTTTCCCAGCATCAGGATCTTTCCAATGAGTCAGCTCTTCGCATCAGGTGGCCAGAGTACTGGAGTTTCAGCTTCAACAGCAGTCCTTCCAATGAACACCCAGGACTGATCTCCTTTAGAATGTACTGGTTGGATCTCCTTCCAGTCCAAGGGACCCTCAAGAGTCCTCTCCAACACCACAGTTCAAAAGCATCAATTCTTTGCTCAGCTTTCTTTATAGTTCAACTCTCACATCCATACATGACTACTGGAAAAACCGTAGCCTTGACCAGATGGACCTTTGCTGACAAGTAATGTCTCTGCTTTTTAATATGCTGCTGAAAATTATGCAAATTGTGTGTAATAACTCACAAGTTTATTTGTTATTCAACAGCTTAAAATCACACACCTTTAATCAGGAGAAAAAAGAAAAACTTAAGGCTCAAATTTTAAATTATTTGCCTAAGCTCATGCAGCCAGGAGATAATGGGCAGGATTTTCAGTCCAAATCTTGAACCAAAGCACATTCTGTGAAGGTTCTCTTGGACTCGACTGTCTTCCTGGGGATTAAACACAAGAGATCCTCACCATGGAGATGTGGTTTGCAAAACTAGAAAAATCTGACGCTCAGCACCTGGCAACAACTTGTCTCCTCTCCTCCCAATGACTGCACGTCTCCATAGAAGAAAATCGTGTGTTGTCTCTGCATAAGTAAGTAGTGGAGCGGTTGCCACAAGAGACAGGACAAAGCAGATAAGGCAACTGTGTCACGTGCCAGGATTTATCTCACGGGTAGCTGTGATTTCACCTGGAATCTTGACTGGGATCAAGTGCCTCTGGGAAACTGGAGAAATCCTGGCCACTGTCTCTTTTCATAACAGCTGTTGAGAATCGATACAGAAACTTAACACATATATGTGGAAGCTAGAAAAATGGTACAGACGAACCGATTCACAGGGCAGGAATAGAGAGGCAGACGTAGACACCAAGAATGGATATGGGACAGGGAGGAATCGGAAGGCAGGACGGATTGAAAGGGTAGCCTTAACAAAAGCCCGTAGACAGGTAGTGGGAGCCCAGGGAGCCTGGCACAGAGTGCAGGGAGCCCAGCACAGAGAGCAGGGAGCCCGGCTCAGGACGCAGGGAGCCCCGCACAGGGCGTAGGGAGCCCGGCTCGCTGCCCTGTGATGACCGAGAGGGCTGGAGGGGGGTTGGAGACAGACTCTAGAGGGATATTCAGTTCAGTTCAGTTCATTCGCTCAGCCATGTCCGACTTTTCATGACCCCACGGACTGCAGCCAACCAGGCTTCCCTGTCCATCACCAACTCCGGGAGTATACTCAAACTCATGTCCATTGAGTAGGTGATACCATCCAGCCCTCTCATCTGTCATCCCCTCCTCCTCCCGCCTTCAATCTTTCCCAGCATCAGGCTCTTTTCCAATGAGTCAGCTCTTCGCCTCAGGTGGCCAAAGTATTGGAGTTCCAGCTTCAGCATCAGTTCTTCCAATGAATATTCAGGATTGATTTCCTTTTGGATGGACTGGTTGGATCTCCTTGTAGTCCAAGGGACTCTCAAGAGTCTTCTCCAACACCACAGTTCAAAAGCATCAATTCTTTGGCACTCAGCTTTCTTTATAGCCCAACTCTCACATCCATACGTGACCACTGGAAAAACCATAGCCTTGACTAGCAGCAACTTAGCAGCAGCAGCAGCAGCTTAAAACCCTTCAGTGAGTCCTAATCCATGCTTCTTACCATGTGCTCTGGGGCTGTGCGAGGCTGACCCAGCACCTCTCTGACCCCAGCACCCACTCCTGAATCCCTTCCTCACTCTCCTTCAGGCTTGCTGTTTCTCTAACATGACAGTCATGCATCTTCTACCTCTGGATCCTCACCCTGGCTGAATTCCCGCTGCCTGGAATTACCTCCTGCCGCATTTCAGCTATCTTCCCTCCCTCACTTCCTCCAAGTCTTTACTCAGATGCTGACTTCCCACTGACCCTATGTAAACTTCACTCTCTCCACACACATTTCCCATCCCCTGTGCTCACCATAGCTTGCTACATTTCAGTTGTATTAAACTCTCAGCTTGATGAAGAGGGGAATTCTTATCTGTTTCCTTTATTATTGTTGAATTATATAAATAATTTAATGTTATAATAATAATATCATCATTATTATTATTATCATCTCTCTGGAGCCTCGAATGGTATCTTGTATACCATAAGAGCTTAAATGAATGAAGGACTTGCCTGCTGGCCTAGCAGTTAAGACTCCACCTGCAATGCAGGGGACATAGGTTCGACCCCTGGTCCAGGAAGATGCCACATGACACAGAGCAGCTAAGCCGGTGTGTCACACTGCTGAAGCCCTTGTGCTTGAAGGCCTGAGCTCTGAAACAAGAGAAACCCCACAGGGAGAAGCCCACACAACAGAGGGAGAGAGCAGCCCCGCTCGCCACAACCGGAGAAGGCCCGTGTGCCGCACCGAAGGCCCAGAATGGCCAAACTAGATAACTTTTTTAAGTGAATGAATAAAGAAACTGACTTCCAGAAGATTTACTAAAGTCTCCCAAACCACAAAACTGACAGCTAGTACATGCCAGGGTCCAGTGCCAGTGGATCCAGGGTAATTCGAAGAGGAGATGGAATCGGCATCCTAGGAAAAAACTTACTTAATTACAGATATAGAGAGAGATTAGAAAAGAATAGTGTAGTAGGAAAATTAGTGGAGAAAAAGAGGCTGAATAACTTGGTTTACGTGGAATACCAATCACCACCTATGTATGCCACAGGCGTCTTTCCGATCTCCCGAAGGAGAGGAGGCACTGAGGCCTCCCCGGTCCGATCTTAGAAGCCCAGTCAAAATTAGCAGGCTTGGTGAGTACCCACGTTCCAGATGGGAATTCAGCCAGAAAAATGGGGAGCAAGAAAAAAACAACACGGGGGAATCAGTCTTTCCAGAAACTGATCCCATATCTTTATTTTTCAGGTTTGCTTTGTTATACATAGGGATGAATACAGAGTCACGCGGGGTCAGCAGACCTGACCCTTGTTACAGTCAGGTGCTTCATATAAAATTATACAAAGGTATTAGGGGTTTTACATCATCTTCTGGCCATGAGGCCTGCTGACATTTTATGGCCCTTTCTGATAATGGCCAGTCAACCAGAAAACTTATTTTTTCCAGGGGTGATTTTTTTTCTTAAACCAGGCACCACCCTCCAAATAAAGTTGCATTCCTATAGGGTGAGGGTGTAGTGGGTTACAATCAAGAAAGGAATTTATTTAGCCTAAGGTTTAACATGATTAATCTTAAAGGTTAATACTTATTTCTCCTATATGCTAGTTATATCCCTTATAAGGGCAGGGAATATGGAGATTTAGCAGCAAATATTGGCTCAACAAAGGAAAAACGCTTCACCAATATAATTTCTAATCAATCCACTAATACTATACCAATAATTTTGTAACTTCTCAAAAGAGTCTGCATTTAGAAAGTTTTAAAGCATCTCATGCCTCTCATGGTTGGGAGGCTGTAAACAATCACACGTGGCTGGACGAACCTGATCAGGCAGGCTAGAGAAACTTCAGAGGAGTTTGTAAGTTGAAACACTCTTGTCACGCCCAGGAATTTTTATTAACTGGAGCTGCAAGTTAATGCTTTCTCCGAGAGAAATGGTGATGGGGGAGAGGCCCCATAAAGTCAGAGGTGTAGGTGAGAGCATAAAACAGACTCTGGTTTGGGGGGTAGATGCTCGGGAACAGGGGGTTTCCTGAGGCTCGATCCCGCCTTTGTGTATGCCGAAGCCTCCTTCCTCATGACCTTTGCCATGGGCGGAGTTCCTCACGCTGGCTCCCGGCATCTATATATTGAAGCCAGTCTCATTTCAGGATGCTAAGGGCTTGCCTGGTAGCTCAGACAGTAAAGAATCTGCCTGCAATGCAGGAGACCTGGGTTTGATCCCTGGGTCAGGAAGATCCCCTAGAGAAGGGCATGGCAACCCATTCCAGTATTCTTGCCTGGAAAATCCCATGGACAGAGGAGCCTGGTAGCATGGCTTAGAGTCCATACTTTCAAGGTGAAGACCTACCCAAACCAAAATGGAAAATGCCCCATCCCTGTCTGAGATGTCTACCCAAGATTCACATTCTTCTTGACTTCTTATAACATATTCATAACCAGTGCCCCCGCTAGGACCTCCCTCTCAACTCTAATTTAGTGAAACGGCAAAGGAGCTGCTATCCTGTGAACAGAGAAGCAAGTAAAGAACTCTCTAGGTTCCAAGTTATAATTAGCAATTCTGGAGAGTAAAGGGGTTTTAGATAAACCAAACTGGCCATTAGCCGTCCTCCTGAAAGTATTAAGTCCACTATGAAAACTACGGCTTATGTCAGCTCACAGGGCCACTGGGAAATACAGGCCCATTCGTGGAACTTGAACGTGATAGAACTTCTCCCTCAGGACACAGTTACCTGGAAATCCAGCGTTCTGATTGGCCTGGGAAATTTGTATTCACACTAATAAAAGTCAGACATTAGCTGAGCTCCATGCAGGGCTTCCCTTGTAGCTCAGTCAGTAAAGAATCCGCCTGCAATGCAGGAGACCTGGGTTTGATCCCTGAGTCAGAAAGATCCCCTGGAGAAGGGCATGGCAACCCACTCCAGTATTCTTGCCTGGAGAATCCCATGGACAGAGGGGCCTGGCGAGCTGCAGTCCATGGGGTCGCAAGAGTCAGACATGATTTAGTGACTCAACCACCACCACAAGCTACATGCAAGGCACTCCCTTCTGCCCAGAGATGAGAGAAAAGATAAAAATATATTCATAATCGTATAAAATTAGCTTTCCCAGTGCCCCAAAGGAGCTGCTATCCTGTGAACAGAGAAGCAAGTAAAGAACTCTCTAAATTCCAAGTTATAATTAGTAATTCTGGAGAGTAAAGGGGTTTTAGATAAACCAAACTGGCCATTAGCTGTCCTCCTGAAAGTATTAAGTCCACTATGAAAACTACGCCTTATCTCAGCTCACAGGGCCACTGGGAAATAAAGGCCCATTCGTGGAACTTGAACGTGATAGAACTTCTCCCTCAGGACACAGTTACCTGGAAATCCAGCGTTCTGATTGGCCTGGGAAATTTGTATTCACACTAATAAAAGTCAGACATTAGCTGAGCTCCATGCAGGGCTTCCCTTGTAGCTCAGTCAGTAAAGAATCCGCCTGCAATGCAGGAGACCTGGGTTTGATCCCTGAGTCAGAAAGATCCCCTGGAGAAGGGCATGGCAACCCACTCCAGTATTCTTGCCTGGAGAATCCCATGGACAGAGGGGCCTGGCGAGCTGCAGTCCATGGGGTCGCAAGAGTCAGACATGATTTAGTGACTCAACCACCACCACAAGCTACATGCAAGGCACTCCCTTCTGCCCAGAGATGAGAGAAAAGATAAAAAGTAATACTATCTGTTGAGCTTCATAATATGGCAAAACTTGAACTGAGAGCTTTACCATCAGTACATCATTTATTCCTTACAGCTGCTCTGCAACAGGTATAATGTCCACATTATGACTGAAAATGCCAGGTTAGGTCATCTTCCTAAGGCACTGGGATGAATAAATACCACAGTGAAAAATTTGATCCAAGTGATTCTCACTCTAAAGCTGAGACCCTTAATCAATGTGCCTGACCACCTTTAGTTAAGAAGATTAAGAAGTTAAGAAGGGGTGAGTTCCAGAATCACCCCTTGTCAGCAGGAGCTGAGTTTTCAGGGGAAAATGGGAAAGCATCTAACTCTGGGTTTAAAAAAAAAAAAGATTCTGATCAACTGTAATAATAGATGTTAGTTGCGGGGTGGGGGGCGGATTTTTTCTGAAAGGCGTTAGCTAAGAACCCTCCGTGTATAAGGCATTTGAATCATGTTTGAATTATTGGTAAGGATTAATGGTTGACACAAGGCAAAGGGAATTCCAGGGAGAAGAGATCCTCCTTCAAAAGGACAAGATCTTGAATCAACTAAAGCAGGAATCCCCGTTAAGTACCAGACTCTGAATCTACACTAACATCCCCACTCTCTAGAAGAGAGTAAAAAATATACCCCAAAAAGAGGATCAGCGTTCAGCTCCCACACATGTCATGTTTGGAGTTGTTACAGGGATGAAGAGAGGGCCTGCCCCTAAAGTTCCCCTCCATTTGGCCCAAAGAAACTCCATCTTCTGACTTTAATATCTGTACTTCTAACAGTCAGATAGTCAACAGGTTAACGATCTACTTCTGAAAGCTAAAAGCCTGTAGGAAAATTACAATCCATAAATCACACCTCACTCCATATTGATTTATTCCCTTGGCTTCCTCCTAACCCAACTGAGAGCTAGCAGCTGATGCATAAAAGAGTATTGATGGGGAGGGAGGAGGGAGAAGAAAGAGGAGAAGGTAATTCTGGAGCCTGGGGTAGACCGCAAAGGGTGGGTCTGAATCAGGTCCTGAGGCTAAGCTGTCAGTCCTAGGAAAGAATAGGGCCAACAGCAAAAGGAGGGGACGGTTAAGAGCACAGATACCCAACTCAAACCAGCTAAGCAAATTGGAGCGTTGATTGGATCCTGACCCGGAAGTAAACCCAGGCAGGTTTGGGCAGTGGTTAAAGTTGCAGGCTTTGTCACATCATCTGAGTTCAGATCCAAATCCTTCCTCACTGTTGGACTTCGAGCACATTACTGAGCTGCTCTGCGCCTTACTTCCCTCATCAATGTGAGGCTGTGGTGATGATAACCACACACACTTCATCGATACTCCATAGGAATTAAGCAAGTCGATGCATGTGTTTTTGTTTGAATGGTGTCTCTAAAAGCATATATTGATATCTTAACCCTCAATACCTTAGAATGTGACCTTTTCTGAAATTAGATCTTTGCAAATGTGATTACTGAAGTAACACAGGCTCATGGGCTTCCTTTGCCATGGCACTAGCGATAAAGAACCTATGTGCCAGTGCCGGAAACGTAAGAGACTCAGTTCGATCCATGGTTCGGGAAGGTCCCCTGGAGGAGGGCATGGCAGCCCACTCCAGTGTTCTTGCCTGGAGAATCCCATGGACAGAGGAGCCTGGCGGGCTGCAGTCCACGGGGTCGCAGAGTGTCAGACACGACTGAAGCAACTTAGCACAGCACCCACAGCACAAGGCAAGGTCATACTGGAGTAGAGGGAGCCTTTAATCCCACATAACTGTTGTCCTTCTAAGAAGGGGAGAAGAGCGGCAGACACACAGATACAAGGGGAGAATGCCGCGTGATGACGGAGGTGGAGACGGAGGCGTGGTGGCTTACAAGGAGCACTTGGACTCCCAGAAGCCGCAAGAGTCAGGAAGGGTGCTCCCTTACAGGTTTCAGACAGACTGTGTTCGTTAGCTTGGGCTGGCATAACAAAATATCATAAATTGGACAGCTACGTGTTAAACATGAATTTTTTCCACGTTCTGGAGGCAGGAAGTTCCAGATCAAGTTTTCCCAGTATGCTTGATAACAACCTAAATGGGAAAAGAATTTGAGACAGAATCGATCCAATACGTATGCCTGAATCACTCTGCTGTTCACCAGACACTAACACAACGTTGCTAATCAACTCTACCCCAACGTAAAGTGAAATATTTTAATAAAAACACAAAAGATTCAGCAGGATCTGTTACTAGTGAAAGCTCTTTTCCTGGCAGAGCTCTCTGCTGTCCCTCCTTATAAGGACGCTAATCCTGTCAAATGAGAGCCCAAGCATAAGACTGCCTTAACCTTAATTATTTCCATATAAGCCCCATCTCCACATGGTCACATTGGGTGTTAAGGCTTTGATGTATCCATTTGAGAAGGATGGGAAGGGAGAGACACAACTCAGACCACAACAGGGGTCACAGCTCTGTCAGCACCCTGACTCTGGACCTCTAGCCTCCGGAACTATGAGAGAATGCATTTCTGTTGTTTCAAACGTCCTAGATCACGGTACTTTGTTATAGCACCCTACAACTTGAGAAACACCCACATCGGTGCCAGGCACATAAAAATTCATACGTGTTATTGTTACAGCTCAGGCACAATTCAATCCAGGTCCTCCGGGAGCGTCATCAGGAATTTCTTTCTCTTCATCTCTCGGCTTTGCTTTCTTCCATACTTGCTTCACCCTCACAAGTCTCGGGCTGACTCACCCTCAGAGTAGCCCCTGGGAACTCCAGCCTCAGATATTACCAGCTTAGCAGCCCCAGCAAAAAGACACATCTCTTTCTCAGCATTTCCAGCAAAATTCCGGCGAAATGAATCCCACTGGTCATAACGAGGTTGCACACTCATCCCTGAACCAGTCACTGCAGCCAGGGGAACGCAGTGCCTTGGCCGGACAAGCCCACTCTCTGTCTCTTATACACATCTAGATGTGTATCAGCAGACTATGGGGTAGCAAGAGTCAGACACAACTTAGTGACTAAACCACCAACACAAGCTACATGCAAGGCACTCCCTTCTGCCCAGAGATGAGAGAAAAGATAAAAGGTAATACTATCTGTTGAGCTTCATAATATGTTAAAACTTGAACTGAGAGCTTTACCATCAGTACATCATTTATTCCTTACAGCTGCTCTGCAACAAGGTATAATGTCCACATTATGACTGAAAATGCCAGGTTAGGTCATCTTCCTAAGGCACTGGGATGAATAAATACCACAGTGAAAAATTTGATCCCAGTGATTCTCACTCTAAAGCTGAGACCCTTAATCAATGTGCCTGACCACCTTTAGTTAAGAAGATTAAGAAGTTAAGAAGGGGTGAGTTCCAGAATCACCCCTTGTCAGCAGGAGCTGAGTTTTCAGGGGAAAATGGGAAAGCATCTAACTCTGGGTTTAAAAAAAAAAAAGATTCTGATCAACTGTAATAATAGATGTTAGTTGCGGGGTGGGGGGCGGATTTTTTCTGAAAGGCGTTAGCTAAGAACCCTCCGTGTATAAGGCATTTGAATCATGTTTGAATTATTGGTAAGGATTAATGGTTGACACAAGGCAAAGGGAATTCCAGGGAGAAGAGATCCTCCTTCAAAAGGACAAGATCTTGAATCAACTAAAGCAGGAATCCCCGTTAAGTACCAGACTCTGAATCTACACTAACATCCCCACTCTCTAGAAGAGAGTAAAAAATATACCCCAAAAAGAGGATCAGCGTTCAGCTCCCACACATGTCATGTTTGGAGTTGTTACAGGGATGAAGAGAGGGCCTGCCCCTAAAGTTCCCCTCCATTTGGCCCAAAGAAACTCCATCTTCTGACTTTAATATCTGTACTTCTAACAGTCAGATAGTCAACAGGTTAACGATCTACTTCTGAAAGCTAAAAGCCTGTAGGAAAATTACAATCCATAAATCACACCTCACTCCATATTGATTTATTCCCTTGGCTTCCTCCTAACCCAACTGAGAGCTAGCAGCTGATGCATAAAAGAGTATTGATGGGGAGGGAGGAGGGAGAAGAAAGAGGAGAAGGTAATTCTGGAGCCTGGGGTAGACCGCAAAGGGTGGGTCTGAATCAGGTCCTGAGGCTAAGCTGTCAGTCCTAGGAAAGAATAGGGCCAACAGCAAAAGGAGGGGACGGTTAAGAGCACAGATACCCAACTCAAACCAGCTAAGCAAATTGGAGCGTTGATTGGATCCTGACCCGGAAGTAAACCCAGGCAGGTTTGGGCAGTGGTTAAAGTTGCAGGCTTTGTCACATCATCTGAGTTCAGATCCAAATCCTTCCTCACTGTTGGACTTCGAGCACATTACTGAGCTGCTCTGCGCCTTACTTCCCTCATCAATGTGAGGCTGTGGTGATGATAACCACACACACTTCATCGATACTCCATAGGAATTAAGCAAGTCGATGCATGTGTTTTTGTTTGAATGGTGTCTCTAAAAGCATATATTGATATCTTAACCCTCAATACCTTAGAATGTGACCTTTTCTGAAATTAGATCTTTGCAAATGTGATTACTGAAGTAACACAGGCTCATGGGCTTCCTTTGCCATGGCACTAGCGATAAAGAACCTATGTGCCAGTGCCGGAAACGTAAGAGACTCAGTTCGATCCATGGTTCGGGAAGGTCCCCTGGAGGAGGGCATGGCAGCCCACTCCAGTGTTCTTGCCTGGAGAATCCCATGGACAGAGGAGCCTGGCGGGCTGCAGTCCACGGGGTCGCAGAGTGTCAGACACGACTGAAGCAACTTAGCACAGCACCCACAGCACAAGGCAAGGTCATACTGGAGTAGAGGGAGCCTTTAATCCCACATAACTGTTGTCCTTCTAAGAAGGGGAGAAGAGCGGCAGACACACAGATACAAGGGGAGAATGCCGCGTGATGACGGAGGTGGAGACGGAGGCGTGGTGGCTTACAAGGAGCACTTGGACTCCCAGAAGCCGCAAGAGTCAGGAAGGGTGCTCCCTTACAGGTTTCAGACAGACTGTGTTCGTTAGCTTGGGCTGGCATAACAAAATATCATAAATTGGACAGCTACGTGTTAAACATGAATTTTTTCCACGTTCTGGAGGCAGGAAGTTCCAGATCAAGTTTTCCCAGTATGCTTGATAACAACCTAAATGGGAAAAGAATTTGAGACAGAATCGATCCAATACGTATGCCTGAATCACTCTGCTGTTCACCAGACACTAACACAACGTTGCTAATCAACTCTACCCCAACGTAAAGTGAAATATTTTAATAAAAACACAAAAGATTCAGTAGGATCCGTTACTAGTGAAAGCTCTTTTCCTGGCAGAGCTCTCTGCTGTCCCTCCTTATAAGGACGCTAATCCTATCAAATTAGAGCCCAAGCCTAAGACTGCCTTAACCTTAATTATTTCCGTATAAGCCCCATCTCCACATGGTCACATTGGGGGTTAAGGCTTTGATGTATCCATTTGAGAAGGATGGGAAGGGAGAGACACAACTCAGACCACAACAGGGGTCACAGCTCTGTCAGCACCCTGACTCTGGACCTCTAGCCTCCGGAACTATGAGAGAATGCATTTCTGTTGTTTCAAACGTCCTAGATCACGGTACTTTGTTATAGCACCCTACAACTTGAGAAACACCCACATCGGTGCCAGGCACATAAAAATTCATACGTGTTATTGTTACAGCTCAGGCACAATTCAATCCAGGTCCTCCGGGAGCGTCATCAGGAATTTCTTTCTCTTCATCTCTCGGCTTTGCTTTCTTCCATACTTGCTTCACCCTCACAAGTCTCGGGCTGACTCACCCTCAGAGTAGCCCCTGGGAACTCCAGCCTCAGATATTACCAGCTTAGCAGCCCCAGCAAAAAGACACATCTCTTTCTCAGCATTTCCAGCAAAATTCCGGCGAAATGAATCCCACTGGTCATAACGAGGTTGCACACTCATCCCTGAACCAGTCACTGCAGCCAGGGGAACGCAGTGCCTTGGCCGGACAAGCCCACTCTCTGTCTCTTATACACATCTAGATGTGTATCNAAATGAATCCCACTGGTCATAACGAGGTTGCACACTCATCCCTGAACCAGTCATTGCAGCCAGGGGAACGCAGTGCCTTGGCCGGACAAGCCCACTCTGCAGCCGTGACGGCCATCACCTCCCCTTGGACCACACAGGCTGAGAATGGAGACGGATGGTTGGAAAAGGGAAAATCAGGCTGCTGTTTCCAAAACGGGTACCAGAATGCTCCGGAGGCGTGAACAGTAGATTGTCATTACATGGCATTTCAGTAAACTGACGTTTATAAACGTCTCTGAATTAAGTGTTAAGTGTTAGTGGCGCAGCCGTGCCTGACCCTTTGTGACCCCATGGACTGCAGCCCACCAGGCTCCTGTGTCTGTGAGATTTTCCAGGCAAGGATACTGGAGTGTGTTGCCATTTGCTTCTCCAGGGGATCTTCCCGCCCCAGGGATTGAACCCGGGTCTCCTGCACTGCAGGCAGATTCTTTACCAACTGAGCTACAAGGCAAGCCCAAACATCTCTGAAGTTTTCATTAAATTCATGGTACTATCCTAGTAAGAATTCTTGGTTACAAATAACAGAAACCAGAATTAATCAATTGAAATAGAAAAAGAATTTTCTAGAGAGACTCTGGTAGTTTTCAAAGCTTAAAAGAAAGCTGGAGAGTCAGGCTTGGATGAGAATGACCGAAGCCTTCCCTGTGTTCGCTCAGTCAGAGAACCAGGAACGTGGATTTCTTCCCCCCTCACCTGGCTTCTGTGCCGAGAGGTGGGACCCTTCCAGCCACCTAGATAGAAAGCCCACCCCTAAACAAGCAGGGTGTTTGGGTGCTGAGCAGGCAAAGACAAACACTCACTGTCGTTTTCTACTTGCTGACAGTGAGGAGTGACGTGAATCAGACAAGGCTTTAGAGCCTTCCGGAACCTGTGATCCAGGCGGGAAGAGATGTCTGAAAACCAGCCAACACTCAAGTCAGAGGGCAGCACCAAACCCACAGAATGGGTCGCACTCTGGCTCAGGGAACCAGAGAAAATGTCATGAGAAGGGTGGCAGCAAGCCAAGGAGAATGGTTTTGACAGAAGGAGGGCAGGAGCTGGGCAAAAAGGAGAATTCTAGACGCCAACAGCGTGCGCGAAGACGTGGGGAAGATCAGGCCAATAAACTAGGGAAGACTTTTCTGAATTCAAGGAATTTGTTTCCTCGGCAGCATCTCAGAGCCTCAAAGATTATCTTTAAAAAACAGCTGTTACCCAACAACTACTTAAGGCTTGAAATAAGGAAAACACTCCCACACCAACTCTGCACTCAAAATAGAAGCAGAAGAGACACAAAAACACCGAGGCCACCGTGGCAGCCTCGCTGGAGCTTTTTAGGGAACAAAAAGCTCCGTGGGCTCCTGGAGGCCTCCCTGCTCCTCCTCACGCCTCGTGGGCTGCAGCCGTTATTCTCTTTCTCCTGCGCCCACTGCCAGGGTGGGGGAGGAAGCGAGGGCAAGCCGCCATCTGGAGCTGGGGCCGCCCGGTCCGCCTGCGCCCGCGCAAGCGCGCTCCTCCCGGGAACAACAGCAGCAAGCAAGCCACACGTGTTGTCTCGAGCACCTGCTGAGCGCTTAACAGGGCGAGCGCTCTCCCGGGAGCTTCATGCCCGCTCTAGCCTCTCTGACAACCCTATTTAATAGATGCTGCTCCAATACCCATTTTGCAGATGAACAAACTGAGGCAGAGAAAGGATAAGTCATGGGCCCAAGGTCACTTAAGGTGTCCCTGCTTCGCCCATTGCGCAAAGAATGCTGACTGAAACCTCTCAGCGTCTGTTAGACTTTGGGAAGGCTGAGGGCGTAGAGGGCCATGAGTGAGGGAAGGGAAAGAGCTGAAAGGTAGTCGGGCTTGCAGTGTGCCAGGTTTTGTGCTGAGCACTCGACAGAGTCAGGAAAAGAAAAGCGGACTTCAAACCTGTCCAGGAAACGTACAGCAGTGTGACGGAACTTAATGCCGCCAGAGTGTACATTTAAAAATGGCTAAACCGGTAAATTTTGTACTATATATATAGTTGCCACAATAGAAAAAATCCATAGATATTACAGTGTGGCCTGCTGTTGTTCTTTGTTCAGTCGCTAGGTCATGTCCAACTCTTTGCAACCTCATGGGCTGCAGCAGGCCAGGCTTCCCTGTCCGTCACCATCTCCCCGAGCTTGCTCAAACCCAAGTCCACTGAGTCGGTGATGCCATCCAGCCGTCTCACCCTCTGTGGCCCCCTTCTCCTCCTGCCCCAATCTTTCCAGCACCAGGGTCTTTCCCAATAAGTCACTCTTCGCATCAGGTGGTGCGGCTGGTGCTCTGCCACATTTGTCCATTCAAGCCTCTCAGCAGCCTTAGAAAGTAGATGCTGTTTATTATTAGCCCCAGTTGACAAATGAAAAATTAGAAGCTCCTGGAAGTTGAGTAATTCCCTTGGTTAGGGTCACCCAGCTAACACATGTTTTCAACTCCCTTATCCTATGCTGCAGGTAGTACTTAGTGATAACTGTATCAGCGCTATTAGTATTCATTAGCCCTATTAATTGATAGTATTATTATTAGAAATAATGTCATTACTAATAGTACCTCTAAAGCACAGGCTTTAAAGGTGGCCAACATGATTTGAATCACAGCTGTGTGGTCATAGACAAGTTATTTGACCTCTCTGTGCTTGTTTGTTCTTTCGCAAAAGGGACAGTAATAGTGTCTCTTTCACAGGGTTTTCAAGTGGACTGAAGTCAGATTACCAGTTAAAAGGGCTTATAGAAGCACCTAACAAATAACAGATGTTAAATAAAATACTTTCTCCTTTTAACTTTCCAAGAAGGAAAGTAAGCTGTGTCCCACTCTTGAGACCCCCTTGAACTGTAGCCCTCAGGCTCCTCTGTCCATGTCATATCACTGTATGTTTTATTTCCTCAGGATATCTATGGCTGAGTCGCTCTGCTGTGCACCTGAAACCATTACAACATCGCTAATCGACTGTACTCCAATACAAAATAAAAAGTTTAGAAATAAACAGTAAGCCGCAGGGCCCTGGGCCGTCACAGAAGAAGGCAGAGTTCTGCCCCATGCCCGCTGCGCCTGACCCGTGCAAACAAGTTCCCAGGACTCTTCGGCCCCTGAAGTTCCCCTTCCCATCCAAGGAGCCCTCTGGTAAGAGCTCCTGGCCTGGACTGTTGTTAATGTTAGTCACTAAGTTGTGTCCCACTCTTGAAACCCCTTGAACTGTAGCCCTCAGGCTCCTCTGTCCATGGGATTCTCCAGATAAGAATACTGGAGTGGGTTGCCATGCCCTCCTCCAGGGGCCCTTTCTGACCCAGGGATCAAACCAGCATCTCTCATGATTTCTGCATTGGCAAGTGGGTTCTTTACCACTAGCACCACGTGGGAAGCCCTTGATGTGATATGTAAAAATATAAATTTTTAAGAACCTTCCTAAGAATTTCTCTTCCTAAGAGAAATTCTATGCAAGCAACTACCATACATTAGGGTTATATGTTAATTATATGTTAATAAGACTTGCCCAAAGTCATCGGGTAAAATGAGATTAAGACAGATTCAGTTCAGTTCAGTCGCTCAGTGGTGTCCCACTCTTTGCTACCCCATGGACTGCAGCACGCCAGGCCTTCCTGTCCATCACCAACTCCCTTTTACTCAAATTCATGTCCACTGAGTTGGTGATGCCATCCAACCATCTCATCCTCTGTCATCCCCTTCTCCTCCCGCCTTCAGTCTTTCCCAGCATCAAGGTCTTTTCAAATGAGTCAGTTCTTCGAGTGACCCTAAGAAATGATTCCACCTGAGGAATCCAGACTTTAGCCAGTGGTCTTTCCACCTTCTGTACACCTAAAAACATTTTAAATTGAATTAAACTTTTAAAATTTTTCAAAATATCTACATAAAGAAAAGATTTCTGCAAAGAAAGAGAAAACTAAAAGGGAATACAAGACACTAATATTAAGGACTCTGAGAAAACAGAATTCTGAGCCTTTTTCCCCCCATTTCATCTACTTTTGTGCATTTTCCAACTTTTGTACAATAAATATATGTTGTATATAATAAGATATCTTTGAAAGTAAACCTCAGGTTTAATATGTGTATTTTTATATTTTAGTTTCTGCACATTTAATTTAGAACATTAAACTTACTTAATCTATATTTTTCTTGGCTTCTTGCAAAAATTTATAGCTGGATTAGGAGAACTGATACAAATTTACTTGAAAGTGAACCAAAGCAAAGATAGGAAGGGAAAATGCGGCATTTGGATAGCTACTCTGTGAAGGATTACAGATGCAGACCTAGAATTTTTAGACCAGTCTGTCACCCTTGAAGAGAAAGAGAAATTAATAGCGTAGCCCTGCATGATTTAATAAGGCCTGTGTTCTCAGATCTTTGCTGCTTTTATAAGAATACCATTAGGAAGAAGAAGGTCAGGAAGACAGAAAATGCCTGCATCCTGGGACTGAGATAACAAAAGAATGATGATGGAGTCTTGCATCTGTCTAGCACTTACCAGTTTTCAAAGCCCATTTATAATAATTAGCAATTGGAAAGGACCCAAATAACCAACAATAGGGCCCGGGCTAAACAAACAGTGGTCGATTAACTGGATGGAGCACTTCATAAGGAGAGACAATGGTGAGCTCGCAAACTGCACGGACTCTGGAAATGCCTGGGTGACCTCATGTTAACTAAGAAAAAAGTGGAACACAAGTAGTGCCTTGGGACTTCAATAAGGCATTTCAGAAGCCCCTCACATCAGCTTTCCAGACAGGACCGAGAAATGAGTGCTCCACTGTCAGAGAAAAATGCTGGTGTCCCATTCTGGCTCCACCAGAAACTAGCCGAGGAGCATTATGTTGGTTAAAGGCAATCTCCTGTTTATGGAGATAATGCATTTCTGACTTCAAACGCTTTTAAAAGGCCGAGTTGGGAAATTAACTTACATGTCTTCAAGAGGATTCTTAGAAATGAAAAACCACGTAAAATCTCTAATGCATTTCGCCTTTTTGAAAACATCCTTTTGGATTTATGTCTGGCAATTTATATAATCTTTAATTTTATTCTTATCTTTCCAATTGAACCTGAAGTCTGCAGGCTTAAGCCCAAACAGACTTCACTATTTATGATATTCCTGATACATTTCATTACAGTCTCAATTTGTATTGAATATGAAATATGAAGTTCGTTATCGCCAATGTTAGAACTTAAGTCTGTTCCAGTTTCCACATAAATTTAGCAAATTGTGTGTCAGACGTGAGCGTCTTGGCCTTGTTGTGTTCTGATTCAGAGATTTGGTGAAGAATAAATTCAAATGCATGTAAAAACTCTTAATACAATGCCTGACACATAATTTGTTCTCAGCAGATGTACAAAATTTTATTCTGGATGCTAGTGTGAAGATTAAGAACCTTCCTAAGAGAAATTCTGATGCAAGCAACTACCATACATTAAGCATTATATGTTAGTGAGGCTTGTCCAGAGTCTCCGGGTAAAATTAGACTTATTCTGGATGCCACTGTGAAGGTTAACAGCAATGAATAATGGTGCAGACAGGATGCGACCTGAAAAGCAGAACAGCGTGTGNTATATGTTAGTGAGGCTTGTCCAGAGTCTCCGGGTAAAATTAGACTTATTCTGGATGCCACTGTGAAGATTAACAGCAATGAATAATGGTGCAGACAGGATGCGACCTGAAAAGCAGAACAGCGTGTGCTCAAGGCCTCTGCTAACCAGGACCAGGGCTCCTGGCTTTGCCCACCATGAACGTTTGTCTCTGTGTTAAGCAGTGACGTACACTCTCAGGTGATCAAACGTGTGAACGGGAAAAGGCCAAGATCAGGGCGGAGGTCCAGAATCACGGAACAAAACATGGAATAATTTTGCTAAATTCTAAGGTATGGTTTAAACACACCAAGACGAAAGCTAATACAGGGAGCATAAGAATTCCACTTATATTTTTAAAAACTAATTGCCCAGGGACTTCCCTGGTGGTCCAATGGCTAAGACTCTGAGCTCGCAATGCATGGGCCAGGTTCAATTCCTGTTTGGGGTACCAGATTCCACATGCCACAGTGACGACCAAAGATCCCGAGTGACTAAGGCCCGGGGCAGCCAAATAAATAAATATTTTATAAAAAAAAAAAAAAAAACACTAACTGCCCAGTGAAGTAACTGGAGAAGTAAAACTCAGAGAGCAAGAAAGAAGGATGGGGTTTGCCTGAGACTGAGGGAGGAAGAAATGGAAACTTGTTGCTTAATGAGTGCACAGTTTTATTGGGGGAAGATGAAACGTGTATTGGTGATCGTTACACACAAAAATGTGAATGTATTTAATGCCACAGAACTGTATGCTTTAAAATGGTTAAAATGGCAGGCTTTGTGTTATGTGTATTTTACTGCAATAAAAATTATATATATCCAAAAAAAGTATGTGTGTGCTCAGTTGCTCAGTCATGTCCACCTCTTTGCACTCCCAAAGACGGTAACCTGCCAGGCTCCTCTACAGATGGAGTTTTCCAAGCAAGCGGAATGAGGTGCCATCTCCTGCTGCAGGGGACCCAGAGATCGAACCGGCATCTCTTGTGTCTCCTGCTTTGGCCAGCAGATTCTTTACCACTAGGACCCAAATCAAGAAGATATATATCAAGTTTTTTAAAAAATCAATTGCTCAAAAACAGATTGGAGAAAACATAGCTTACTCTGGCATATGTGAAAAGGATAATCGAGAGAACTTGGCTAGCAGAAAGTCCACTGTGAGTCAGTACAATAGTCTGACCCCACAAAAAGCTAATATGAGCTCGGGGTGAATGTGCAGCATCGTGGCATTTAGAATGAGGGGCAAGGATACATTGAGAGTTTCCAGCTTAGTCCAGCACACTGTACTTTAAGAAGGAAATAAGCACAATAGGGTTTGTATTTGGAAGACAGTGACTTGGGCAACCACCAGGAGGACTCTCAACCTTATCATCTGCAGAATTTTTTGAAAGATCTGGTTCTAAAACATGTCTCTGGGAGAGGTACGAGCCTACATGAAATCTGCTAGCCATGGATGAAGAATGAGCATTTACTGCATGGACCATCAGGTTGGGGTCAAAGAGTAGAGGGTGAGTTGAGATGGCCCCACAATCACAAGCTTCCAGAGATGAATCACATTGTTAGGTAGTAAGTTCACCATCGATGGAGGTGTTTAAGCATCACCTGGAGAAACACCGGGTCTCTGGGGTGGCCTTTAGGAGAGCCCTTCTAATGTTTCTTCTATTCTAGTCTTCTGCCTATGACACTTTGAATTTAAGTGTGTTGGGGGAAGAAAGTGTGTGCAAGGCTAAAACTGGAAGCAAATGTGAAAAGGTGTGTTTGTTTTAAATTGCTCACCTCTTAATTTCAAATGCATTTTAGAGACTCTGCATTTGTACTCTCTTCCCGTAACAATTACTGATTTTGATATTATATTTTACATCCTAATTGTTTTCTGAATCCCTCAACTGTCTTGTAACCTCCCTACTAGCTACGTGCACAGATGATTTCCTACCTTTATTATATTCTTGCCTTTGAAAGTGAAAGTGAAGTCACTCAGTTGCATCCAACTCTTTGCGACCCCATGGACTGTAGCCCACCAGGCTCCTCTGTCCATGGAATTTTCCAGGCAAGAGTACTGGAGTGGGTTGTCATTTCCTTCTCTAGGGGATCTTCCCGACCCAGGGATCGAACCTGGGTCTCCCACATTGCAGGCAGACGTTTTACCATCTGAGCCACAAGGGAAGCCCATTCTTGCCTTTACTGGTGAACTTTTCCATTTTGTAATTTCCTTGTTTCTAGTTGTGGCCTTTTCTTTTCTTT